>JAOUQT010045395.1:0-10970 GCA_025769995.1 Xyliphius kryptos
CCCCCAAAGTGTCTGAATAATATTTAGATCTGGTGAGTGTGCAGGTCATGGGAGATGTTCAACTTCACTTTCATGTTGTTGTGTGCATTGTGATATTTGGAGCAAAATTTGGAGCAAAATTGTGCTCTTACTCTGCTAACTGAACCTTCACCCTCTGCTCTTACTGCTGAAACCTCCCACACTAAAATGACAGGGGTTTCAGTTTTATTTTCCACCCCCTGTACATACAAAAAAAAAAAACTTTACTGCCATGACCACTCACAGCACACACACCGTAAGTAATGTTGTGGTTCATTTCCGCTCTCCGCAGCGACTCCTCCAGTACATCATACATCAGCTCACTCGTGCTAGAGATACACAATAAATACATCTGAATTCCATTATTTAAATATTTACACAAAGCATTAAGGAACTAACTTGTAGCTACAGATAAAATCTGAATACCTCTGGTCCTCCTTTCCCAGCAGAGAGAGGATTTGGAGCAGCTGCATTTGCAACCATGGTGCAGGAACAGTGTGGTAGTTAAAGTCAAGAGGCAGCTTTCCGGCAACCACTTGCCTCAGGATGGTCACAAAGCTCCCGGTCAGATCTTTATAGCTGTCTGGTTTGTCCTGATACAGTTTCAGGCAGAGTTTTGAGAAAAAGAAAAAAAAAACTGCATTAAAGTCCATGCACAGATTAATTAAATGCCCAACTAACAAATGTGCAGCTCTTATCACATGGCCACCAATAAAACACCCAGTTTTTAATAAAGCAACGAGATATGAGAGGGAGCGTGCATTATTGTCCAGTTACACCTCTTTCCCTTGTGATTTATTCACAATAATGCACAACCTCGAGGCCAAATTGCTTTTATAAAACGGTTACAAACACGAAATAATAAAAGAAAAACCCATAAATGATGATTTGCACTGTTGCCATCATTGCATGTTGTATCTACTATTCATACTTCCGGTTGATGCTAAGAGCAGTTGGTTGTTTGGACTTGTACAGAGTAATGACAAAGTTGAATCAATCAATTACACAATAAATTAATGCATTTCTTAAAGCAAACTCGTTAATAATGTGCTCATCTGTGATGGAATCTAATCCAGTTTTTAAAATGACTGCTGTGTAACAGGTTTCGGTTTCTTTAACAATTAAATACTACCATCTAGTGGCCAAATAACAAAATGCAGTTCATAAAAAACGTGAAAATAATGTATGCGGTTTTCTACATTTTTTGAGCCACGGTGCATTTTTTTACACTCAAAAAATCCTGCGGCACACCACCATCCAACACAGTGTGAAACCTGTGCCTGTTTAGAACAAAGCCGATATTCTGGCAAAGATTGAAGAGAGGCACTCGATTTCCTGATTGGTTTCTATTGGTTTCTTCATAGCCAATCCTCAATAGGATTAACTTGTTAAAAATTCCAATGGAATAAATAAATCTTATCCATGTAAACCATAATTTAGAGATAAAACAGTGGAATAATTAATACAAATGAAAAGCTAATATTTTACCCATATTTTAAGCACAGAATCAACTTTTTATGTAACGGATTTATAGTATTTTAGCGCTTAGAGTCAGATTATTTTTAAAAAGTACAGTGCTTGTATTAAACAAACCTAAATCTTTGTTGACGAACATTGATATAATATTAAAATTGTAGATTGGGTCACATAACGATAAGGTCTTCAACTTTAAAATGCTGTATGTGATGATTAGGGCGACACGGTGGCTTAGTGCTTAGCACGTTCGCCTCTCAGCGCTGAGGGTTCTCGGTTTGAATCCCGATCTGGGTGATCCATGTCCTCCCCGTGTCCACATGGGTTTGCTCCAGGTTCTCCGGTTTCCTCCCACAGTCTAAAAACATGGGTTCCAGGTAAACTAAATGCTCTAAATTGCCCTGTATAGTGTGTGGATGTGTGAGTAAGTGTGTGCCCAGTGTCCTGTCCTGGGTGTATCTGCCCAGCGCCCCAGATGTTCTCCCCTGGATGGCATGGGGAACCCCACCCGGACCCTAGTAGAGTAATAAGCGGAATACAATGGATGGATAAATGATGATTGATTATGACAAAGACGGAAAGAAATATTCTGTTTAAAAGATGCTGAACCGATCAGACCGGGGCAGTCGAAGCTTAATTAAACTCAACAACACCAAATCATTTGTAGTGACTAAATATTTTTTTGACCAATTAAGTAAAACAGGACAATTTCCTACGGCACACCTGACAACACCAATTGATACGAATGTGAAGCACTCAGAGGTGTGTGTTACTGTCAATAATGTCACGGCTGAAAAAAATGCTCAGCCAATCAGATTAAAGGACCGAAGCAACCCATTTTATAATATAAAAATAATTGTCTTCAGTGTACTGATTGGAGTTTTATAGTTAGTGTAAAAAGTCTAGACTTTGAAAAACCTTGATCAGCTGCAGGTAGATGTGTAGCGATGATGTCATGACTCCAGGGTCTTTATCGCACAGGGCTTTGCGAAACTTTCCATGAATATGCTGAACCTGATTCGGAGCGATCAGGTAGAACTTGTACAAAGCGAGTACCGCCTTCTGCCGGATGATCTCCCTGAAGACCGTACAACAGGTTTAACGTGGATTAGACATGACTTCCTTTTAAACATAGCAATCGACAACCTTTACAGCAGCAAACTCACTTTTGATGCGACAGCTTCTCCTCGATCAGCGGCAACACAGACGGTATCATGTCTTTAGGAAATATCTGACTAACGACCGTCAGCGCCATGCAAACCTCCAGCAGGTTAGTGCTTTGAAGATCCTGTGAATTTTACAACGTCACCCACTGAAACGTAGTATGCATACTGGTAAATAAAACACATGTGGAAGTGACACCTTTAACACTGTGTTGACCAGCAGCACCAACAATTCATGGTTCTCACTGAGGAACAGTGACACCGCCAGGTAACCTACAGAAAATAAGTTATAAATGACATATTAGCCCATTTTTATACGGTCCTTGTGCTAATCATAGTTGTTTTTAGCTTTTGTTTCTTAATGTTTTCTAACACCGACGATGTAGCACTTTGAAGTTTCCCTAAAATAACATTTTATTATTTGCCTATTAAATAAAATGCATTATTATTAATATAATTTGTTATTCCTAAAGTCCATGTGTAGAGTGTAAGCATACCAACTCTTTTTTCTAACACTGAGCCTTGTTGCGCCAACTTGATGGCATGGATGTAGACAAAAGAGGCTTCATAACCCAGCATCTCACAATACATGGCTCTCACCATCAGTTCCCTCATCTGCCTCTGAAAACATACATAGTCATTAAACAGGACTGGAATCATAGGACTGTTTTTTTGACATGAGAACAGTCCTGCAGTGAGGATTTACCATCGTGTTGTTTGGTGAAGATATCTGATCTTTAATAGCAGCCAGCTCTTTGGTGATGAGCTTCTCTTCTTCCTGAAGAAATAAACCAGCTATGTTCACATCCTTATCCAAAAATCAAACCACGATACAATCCAAGCAGCAAATTATTAAATGGTTTCTTTAAGGGCCCCATAAAAAGACTTAACCAACTTGTGATATTACTGAGAAACGAATGATGTATGGCATGCATCTTAAATCTTCCTATGGAAAGTCCCCTAAATACACTTTAATATTATCCGAATGTAGCAGTCAGTGGCCTACAACAACAAAAAAGTTTTATCTTATTTAATAATAGTCATTTGGAACTGTATAGTGGGTTTTCAGTCTCTAGGGTTAGGGTTAGGCTCTTATTCATCCCGAAGAAGATGTTCTATCAGGTTAAGGTCAGGACTCTGTGCAGCCCAGTCAGGTTCATCCCCACCAGACTTTGTCCGCCATGTCTTTATGGACCTTGCTTTGTGCACAGTCATGTTGGAAGAGGAAGGGGGCAGCTCCAAACTGTTCCCACAAAGTTGGGAGCATGGAACTGTCCAAAATGTCTTCCTATGCTAAAGCATTCAGAGTTCCACTGGAACGTTCTTTTAAAAATCAACCCCACACCATAATCCCCCCTATACCAAACTTTACACTTGGCACAATGCAGTCAGACAAGAAGCGTTCTGGAAACCACCAAACCCAGACTCGTCCATCAGATTGCCAGATGGAGAAGCGTGATTCGTCACTCCAGAGAACGTGCCTCCACTGCTCTAGAGTCCAGTGGCGGCGTGATTTACACCACTGCATCCGACGCTTTGCATTGCACTTGGTGATCTATGGCTTGGATGCAGCTGCTCGACTATGGAAACCCATTCCATGAAGCTCTCTGCGCACTGTTCTTGAACTAATCTGAAGGCTACGAAGTTTGGAGTTCTGTAATGATCGACTCTGCAGAAAGTTGGAGACCCCTGCTGACCCCCCTCTGTCAGTTCACGTGGTCTACCACTTGATAGCTGAGTTGCTGTTGTTCTCTAACACTTTGACTGTGAAATATTTAGGAGCGAGGAAATTTTCCGACTGGATTTGTTGCAGAGGTGGCGTCCTATTACAGTTCCACGCTGGAATTCACCAAGCTCCCGAGAGCGAGCCATTCTTTCCCAAATGTTTGTAAAAACAGTCTGCATGCCTAGCTGCTTGATTTTATATAAAACACCTGTGGGCATGGAAGTGATTGAAACACCTGATTCGTAGTATTTGGAAGGGTGAGCAAACACTTTAGGAGATATAGTTTAGAAACGTGTTTTTTAGTCTTTGGCTGCATGCTGTCTGTTAGATACTCAGGATTCTATCTCAGGTTTCATCAGAATGAATTGGAACGTCGATTACGAGTCAACCATCACAAATCACAAACATGCTTTTGACTAAATGGCCACAAATTCCTGTACACCCCCTGGTACCCCTTATTAACATTTAAGAGCTTAATGTCAATAAGGTATTCTTTATTTCCACAGAGCTGAAGTACAAAGCTGAAGTGTGAACTGCCACAATAACCTGATTTTAAAAAGGCGGGGGAGTAAAGATCCACACTCACATGTTTGGAAGTCAGTTCTGTGATGCTCCTGACTAAATGTCCTAATTTGGAGGAGGGGGACAGTTTGCTGGATGCTGGCTGAGAGTCCAGAGACAGCAGACTCGGAAGAGCACTCAGGGTTTTCTCCACAACATCACTCATTTCAGCTCCTAAAGGCACCAAAACAAACCCTAAACACTTTTTTTTAAATACTGAAATGCATTATATACAAAAAAAGAAACCAAAACTAAACTAACTACATAAGAAGCCGTGTTTACTCCATATGTAGCAGCCACAGCTATGAACACGGGCTCGATTTCATATACCCCAATATTTGCTTCCACAGGTCCGGTGCGATTGCTCAAAAATAGTTTTAGTATGCTCCCTTTTTAGTGCACTTGAAATGTATTTGGGACTCAGACTTGGTTTAACCGCTGGAAGCAAACATTGGCTGGTCCGCTTCCACTGCTTCTTTTACCTTGTAATAAAGCTTGGTAAACGTGTTACTGCCACCTAGCGGCAGCTTCTCAATCAGCCGCTAACGTTCGACTTACCTAAGGATAATTTCTTAAAAAAAAATACACTTTTTAAAAATACATATTCTTGTTTCTACACGTGATTTCCATTTTATGAACTACACCAAAGATATAGATGCACTTTAAAGCTCTGTAATTACATTTGCATATTGTGTTCGTTCTCTTTTCTTTGCTCAGGCCAGAGCAGGTTGTGTTTGGGTGGTGGATGAAACTCAGCACTGCAGGGACATTGACGTCGGGGGTTCTGTGTTAGTGTTTGTTGCATTGTTATTATAGTGGATCAGAGACAGTAGTGCTGTTGGTTGGGTGGTGAATGAGTCTTAGGACTGTGGTGACAATGTGAAACACATAATAAATGTAATTCATCGATTGTATAAATAAAGTATGCACTTTCTTAATTCATATGTTGTTAAAAGGTTCCATGAGGGCTTAGTGGTTAGCCCCTATGCCTTTCAGCGCCGGGGGTCCATCGTTCATTGGTGGAGTTTCCATGTCCTCACCGTGTCTGCGTAGGTTTTCTCAGGGTTCTCCGGTTTCCTTCCACAGCCCAAAAACATGGATTTAAGGTAAATTGAATTCTCTAAATTGCCCTGTATAGTGTGTGTTGGTGTGTACGTGTGTGACCAGCGATAGATTGGCGACCTGTCCTGGGTGTTTCTGCCCAGCGCCCGAGATGTTCTCCCCTGGATGGGTATGGGGAACCCCACCACGACCCTAGTAGTGGAATAAGCAGAAGATAATGGCTGGACGATGTTATTAATATGTTGGTATTGCCA
Organism: Xyliphius kryptos; assembly: GCA_025769995.1. Lineage (NCBI taxonomy): Eukaryota > Metazoa > Chordata > Actinopteri > Siluriformes > Aspredinidae > Xyliphius > Xyliphius kryptos. Next base: position 6,258 of record JAOUQT010045395.1, read on the forward strand.
TTATGTTTTGTTACACACAGATCAAATATCAATCACTCTTCTTATTTATTGGCTGGCTGAAGTCAAAGACAAAGCTACAGATATAAATCAGGATTTGAAAAACGTGCAGGTTTACTATAAATCACTGTGTGCAGGAAAATCTCCAAAATACCATGAGCAAAACAAAATAAACCACTGAGCAAATTGTTTCTTCTTTCCAAGAATGACGAGCATTTTGGCAATAATTTGCAGATTTAAAAAAACACATACTTTGGAAACTAATTATTCACAAATGATTAACGTCAAGAAATGTTCTCAGTGAATCGAACGCGAGGTTACCCATTTACTTTTCACCTCATTTTTATCTTAAAGGCTCTCACACACCTTTAAATATTTCCATGGGACTTTTTCAGCCCACGTTTCGGAACGCGGCTCCTGCGCGCTGTGCGCATTTGGATAGCTGCCTGAACCCGATTACGCGACTAAATTACACGAGTTTATTAACTACCGTTGACAACAGAAAGCGAAAATCCAAATCCTTCGACACAATAAAGGATGTTCCTTGTGTGGAAAGAATAAACCCAGCAAAATATTAGTAAATGCGTCGATTTCTGAAAGGTTTTAAATTTATCCAAAGAGAATTGCGCACTGAAAGCCTTTGATACGAATCAGTTATTCCTGTTCACCCCGAAGGGTTTAAAGAAACCAGACTTGTGTTGTAACTTCTCTACTGTTCTGCCTTTATGTGGATGCTGAAATGATATAGGGACGAGCAGTTTTTCGAGCGTTTCCGTTGGTAAGGAGACGCAGGCGTCCAGTCGCCCTCACCCGCCACCTCTCGCCATATAAACCCGATAGTTCAGGATTACAGAATTTGCAATGCTGTACGATGAGGTTAATGTGTAATTGGGCCATATGGCATCAATATCACCCACCTTTATTTTTTCAGTCTTCCGACCTGAGGAGATTGAGCTGATGATGCCAAATTAGTCATTAAACATGACCAAAGACGAGGCTCGTGAGGCTTCTATCTCGCTAATATTTGCTCTACAAATATTTCCTTTGTAACGTTTACAGCACATTTTATTTGCTGGCGAGACAAGCGACATCTGTGAGGGTTTGCGTCACAGTTTTTCTTATAAATAAAACCGCAATCGGTCGCTTTTGGCCCGTCTGACTGTATTTACTCATGCTTAAAAGAAAATGTAATAAAAGAGGCTAGATGCTGGCTTTATGATTGATCTAAAGCACGTTACCATATGGCAGGGTACTCCAGGACAGATTTTTTAATGTTTGACTTAAATAATACAGAAGAAAGAAACACTAAGAGCCAGAGGAGTCGCACAGTCCTCAGCCTCCTTGGGGATGCTCCAGTCACGTGACCGCTTTGTGGACCGCATTGCCTTGAATTTAACGCAGAGATGCTTTACATGCTGGACCTGTTATTTTAACAAGATATGATGTTTAACTGGGTATTGACAAACCATGCAGCACATGCTGTCATCCTCAGCTTCACACCCATCAGCACAATCAATCAATCTAGAGTAACTCGTTATTTACTGCGTTTGCAGCAGAAATCTTGCAAAATCTTGCTCTGGTGTGAGTGGATCAGACATATCAGTGCTGCTGGAATGTAAAATCAGTGACATACGCTGTTCTGGTGTTGCTTGGGTTGATCCTTTATCCACACAGGGATAGTGCACTATGGGATGCTGGACACTTTGGACAGTTTGAGTATAATTTCATATTTTAAGTCTAGAAGTGTCATTAAAGTTTTAAAAAAGTCCCTGTAGATCTGATCCACTCATACCTGTGCAAAACACACTAACGCACCACCACTACAGAAACCTCACGGTAGTGCTGATAATGACCAGCTTAATGGTGATTCTTATTATTAGAGAACAGAGTACATGGGCTAACATTAAACAGATTAGAGTTTGTAATTGTAGAACTACAAATTCTACACACACAAACACACACTATACGGGGAAGTTTAGAGCATTCAATTTACCTTAAAGCCAAATTTTTGGAATGTGGGAGGAAACTGTAGAACCCAGAGGAATCCCACACAGACACGAGGAGAACATGAAAACTCCAACCAGATTCGAACCGGGAATACCCAGCACTGAGAGGCAAATGTGCTAATCACTAAGCCACCGTGCTGCCCTCCCTTACAACAATTGAAAGTAAAGTTGTTTTGTGTTATAGAGTTTATTGCATAATAAACATATTGCACAATACATTGTACACTGTTTACATGTATGGATAATTGCTGCTAAAAAATATACACAGTACACTTTTTTTTACATTTATAGACAATACTATTTACATTTATAACCTGGACATATTTTTGCACCCTGTGGCTCACACGGCTGGTGGACCACCTGCACTGCTAACTTTAAAAACATTACTTGAATGACTAATGTGTTGTAGACTGTCTTGCATTTACTGCAATTTTGTTTTGATCAAGCTGTTGCACACGTGCACTTTATAGATGTTCAGGTGTGTAGTTTTGTTCCATTATACACTGCACACCACTGTATGTTGTTGGAATGACAAAAAAAAACCTCTTGAACTTAAGCTCTTTGCTTCTACTTACTACACTTTACAAGAAAAACCTGCACCTTTTACTGACCACATTTCTAAAATAGGTTTGTCACTTTATTTTGAATACATTTGCTTATAGGATGATTTTATCTCTTTATCCGTGTTGGTTTTAATCCAGTCATGCGGCTAATGCAGTTCAAATCGGAATCCTATTACATTTTACATTAGGTCATTATAGCAGAGGCATTTATCCAAAGTGACTTACAAATATCCCAACTTGGTTGGGGTCAGAACATAGTGTTTTTCCTTAGACTCCTCTGGAGCAATGAGGGTTAAGGGTCTTGCTCAAGGACCCACATTGGTAACTTCAGTGGACCTGGGATTCAAACCCACAACCTTCAGATTGATAGGTTGCTGTGTCGGTCAGCACAGTGTCCAGAGCATGAAGCAGATACCAGGAGACAGGCCAGTACACCAGGAGACAACATCATGGAGTACACCATGAGCCGCCTCATCGGGAGCATGCCCAGGCGTTGTAGAGAGGTCATACAGGCACGTGGAGGACACAAACACTACTGAGCCTCATTTGAACTTGTCTTGAGAAATTGCCACTGAAGTTGGATCAGCCTGTCGTTTGATTTTGAGTAGGATTCCAAATCCAGACAGATAATCATTTTCATTTACATTTTGATGTTATTTTGTTCTCAACGCATTCCAATAAAGATTTTCAACTAAAATTGATTCATTCAGATCTAGGATGGGTTCTCTTAGTGTTCCCTTTATGTTTTTGAGCAGTGTATTACAGTACGCAGGTACTTTTACTTAAGTAACTGACTTCAGTGCTTCTGTCACCTTTGTTTGGCTGGAGCATTTTTTTCTCTGAGTTATGACGTCATACTGACTCGGATCTATAAGTAGGATACATTGGCGCGGCACCAGCGTGACTGATGCGCGCGCGTTCTGGATACGTTGCCATCACGTTCCAAGAAACCAAAACGTCAAAATAGGATTGAAACTCGCTTTGACTTAAAATCTAAACAGCATCTGAGTTTCTGAAGACCCTCTGTGTTAGATTAGAGTTGGTTCCGCGCGCCTTTTATCCTCACGAGTGCCAGACGCAATGCGCGCCACGGGTTCAGCGCTGCGGAGTGAAGGTGCGTATCTCATCTTTATCTTCTTTTGAATAGTGAGACAGCTTCTTCCCACAGGCCAGAACAACTCTGACCTTACACATGCATAGAACCCACAGCCTCCAGACCTCATGACACTGTGCAATATTTAAATCCAAGTTCTGTAAGTATCTCTACCGTCCACTGTGCAGTATGCAATATTATTGATTGTTACCCAGCGCAATATTATCAAAATATTCAATTCTGTAAACATTTATAAATAAATTCTATTATCACTGTGAATACCCATTTCCTTTGTATAACACGTTAACTTCTTATTTACTTCGTTTAAGTAAATAGGCGTTTATAGTGCTTAAGAAATGCTTTAATTTCATTGTTAATCATAAAAAAACTGGAAAGGAGTAGTTTTTTTAAAATCATTATACTTCTGTATGATGACAAATATAGGCATATATATTTTATATTATAAAGGCATTCTATTATATTCTATACTTAATAATCAGAGGTGGAAAAAGTCCTGAAGTCCCTTCAGTAAAAGTACAAGTGTATCGTAAAATAATTACTTAAGTAAAAGTTGAAGTACTATTACATTCTTAAAGTGGAAGAATTAAAAAAAGTAGAAGTATTTAATTAAAAATCACTTCTAACCACATTTGAACAGGTTATTGTTTTTATTTAAATTTAATTTAAATAAAAAAATAAAGGTGCACGAGCATCACAGGACTTCATGCAGTAAACTGCTTTTATTTAATATGTAAATATCAGAAATATTTGTATAATAATAGGCCAGACATGTTATTGAATATTCTAATGTGCAATTAACCAAAGAATGTACTGATAAACAGTGTACTGATTATAAATATAGAACAATACCATACTCAACTGCGGCGGCACGGTGGCTTAGTGGTTAGACATTCGCCACTCAGCGCTGGGGATTCCCGGTTCGAATCCCAATCTGGGTGGTTTGCATGTTCTCTCCATGTCTGCTTGGGTTTCCTCCGGGTTCTCCGGTTTCCTCCCACATTCCAAAAACATGAAGGTAAATTGAATGCTCTAA
>JAOUQT010045404.1:0-10970 GCA_025769995.1 Xyliphius kryptos
AACCACAACATGGAGACTCCAGGTACAAAAAGATCCAGAAACGCACAACAAATCGCTCTGCTGCTCCACTGCATGTGACCCAAAGGTGGTCCTTTTCATGAGAACAGTAATCTGTCGATGTCCCAAAACACATCTGGTCCACACTGGACAGACATTTGGTACTGATACCTGTGTGTTGAGTCATGGGTCATGGTCTGTGGCCCGGAGGAAAATGGGGGACTATCTGAATTGCACCGCCAAATCTTTACCAGATCCAGATATGGACCATATTAATGTTCTGAAATGAGGACCACCTTTAGGTGCAGCAGTGTGACAGTGGTGCTGTATCTGTTTGGGACCACAGACAGCAGAATGTATTAGGTCCAGATCCAAACCACATCCCCTTGTTTCCTGGATTTGGTCAGTTTAATGCATTGTCCCTCATCGGTCTCCTCCTCTGTGTGTGTGTTTCTCAGGCAGGACATCAAGTCGTACATCATTGCTAAATACATTAATAGGAGCTTCTTCAGATGTCCAACCGATGAAGAGGTGAAAAAAAGGGTCATGGTGTTGAATGAGAAGCTAAAGCTACTGTATTGCTCCTCAAAGACACGTCCTCCTCAAAAGCAGACAAGGGAGAAGCAGGAGGAGGAGAGCTATTCCTTAAAGTATCGATCTTATAAGGTGGCTTTGAGAAAGAAGAAAATACAACTCAGAGCGTTAATGAAGCAAGAACCAGCGCCGCGTTACGACAGCGTTCAGTCGCATTCACCGGCTGGATTTTCAGGTTTGTTCGAAACTACATTCAGTTTGTTCATTGTTGTCCGGCCCACGGCCCCCGGCCCCCTGTTCTCAGAGTGACAGGACTTGGGCGGAGCACTCCTGGATGTGAGATGTGGAGCACATACAGGACCACCGCAATGCTGGATCTCAGACAGATGTGGACTACAGCTGTAAGGTCCACAAGTCCTAAAAAGTAGTCTTTTACTTGAGTCCACCCAAGTGCTGTCGATCTGACCTGTGATCCAGATGAAAATGGGGGCCGTGGGTGGGATCTGGACAGCCCATCCACAGTCACATACAGATGTGGGTCACATCTGGCTAAGATACAGCACTGCTGGTCCGCGTATTTGGTGCTGATACCTATATGTGAGTCATCGGGGGTCCACATATAAAAAAAGATGATCTGCTTCACATCTGGTTAAGTTCTGGCAGTGCTGCCCCCATGGGACACTGAGTCTGAGGTGGGACCCTAATCTGCTGTTCTTTTGGGAAATGTGTGTAAAACAGGATCAGTGTCCAAAACAAGGACAAAACGTTTCACCACGACGGACATAATTTTGTGCAAAGGTAAGAGTTCAGTCTTCTTCGAGCAGCTATGTGTTTTGATGATTGTCCTGTAGTTTGAGTAAAACCTTTGTTTTTGACAGATGGTGTACGTTGTTGCTTCAGTCGAGGGAGACTGCTGGGTATAGGAGCAGAAACGCATGTCTATGAGGCAGTTCGTACGGATGACGGGAAAAAGGTGAGGAGTATCACACAAACTTTTGGACTGCAGGGCAATTTGTACGTGTCGAACCTCAGGGGTAAGTACGGCACCACCCTGTACGCCACGCTGCCCCTCCGTTCAACACAATTCCATATTCTGATGTCCATTCATTCATTTATTCATTATCTTCCACTTAATCTTCTACGAGGGTCACGTGGGGGTTCCCCATGCCCATCAAGGGGGGAACCTTTTAGGCACTGGGCAAAAACACCTAGATCAGGGTGTGTACACATCACTGGGCACACTCACTCACACATACACAGACTTTACAGGGCAATTTAGAGCAGTCACTTTACCTTTATCCATGTTTTTGGACGGTGGGAGGAAACCGGAGTCCCCAGCACTGAGAGGAGAACATGCTAACCACTGAGCCAATGACAGAAATAGTTCACCTTGAAAATGCTACAGGCGTGTACTCATTCTGTTAAGTAATCATGGGTGTGTTTTGGGTGTAAAGTGCAGTAAACCAGTCAGCATGCCACTTGCTGTTCCCTTTAAGAACCAGATGGCACTCTGACTTTGGCGGGTTGCTATTTTGAAGGTGCATCTCCCTTAATTATTGATGTGATTAGATGGGGCACATGACTTTATCTTGTTGGTTTGAACTACTGACCCTTAGTGTAGCGTTCGTGCATAATTACACCCCATCCCAGTATAACGTTGCCGCTCCTATTTCTGCCACGTACCACAATAGTTAGCACGTCTCCGAAGGTATCCCAAATGTTGGCAAAGGAAGGTTACAGCCGTGTTCCAGAGCGACAGTTTCCAAAAATATGCGACTGAAGCAAACAGTTACCTGATGCAGGAGTTTGTAGAACATTTTTGGAATTGTTGTTTTATGAGAAACATTGGACCATGTTAGAAAACAAAAGGGGGAGGGGCACCGCGTGCGTAACCCAGGGTTTAGATAATGTGTTTCTGATTAGATCATGATATTTTTTAATCTAAATCTCAGAACGCTGACTGTTTGTGATGAACGATGTTTTAAATATCTCTGCAGGTTGCTCTCAAATATATATCACTAGACACCTCGTGGGAAATGATCACCCTTGTAAGTTCTCTAAACTAACAACTAGTGCAAAACACAACTGTAGCTCAGATACCACACATCTGTGTGAGATACAGCACTGCATGTGACCCAAACGTGGTCCTCATAAGAACTTTAATCTGGTCCACGTGTCCCAAAACACATCTGGTAAAGATCTGGCAGTTACCTCCATGGGACATGGGAATTTAGTCTGAGGTGTGACCCTAATCTGGTGTGTATATCCTCCACGTCACCTCCAGGAGCGCTGTGCGCAAGTGCTGTCCCTCTGACATGTGGGCCGGATGAAAACGGGGGCCGTGGGCCGGAATCATTTACTATTTGCTTTGGATAAAAATGCTAAATGACTAAATGTAAATGTAGTTGATTTGGATTTCTCTGCTTGATTTCCTCATTTTAAACCCTGTCTCCTGTGACATCAGCCCGGCGAGACAGAGGAACTCCATGCGGAGGTTGCGTTCATGAAGATGGTGTGCAGGCCTCCTCAGTGTGAATACGTCCTGCAGCTGTTGGATTGGTTTGTTTCTGAGAGTTACCTCATCCTGGTGCTGGAGCGCCCCTCATTATCCATCGACCTTCTCCACTTCCACATACAAAGAGATCTAAAAGAAGACATTGCCAGAGTCATCATGGGGCAGGTGGTTCTGGCTTTGTGGCACTGCTACGATCGGGGTGTTCTTCATAAAGATATCCACATATCTAATGTCCTGATCAATCCCAAAACGCTGGATGTGAAGCTTATCGATTTTGGCTGCTGTGATTTGGTCCAGAGGGATCCAGGTACTTGGTCCTTATGGGTTCAAAGTTCATCCTGGTCTTTGTCTTTGTGACATTGCTAACGTTGTGATTTCTCCTTGGCGGGTAGAACAACGCCCTGTGTTGGATTATAACACTGTCCATAATCTGGGTTCCCTCCTGTTTGACATACTGCATAAGAGGACAACGTGTTACCAAACCCAGAGGAACCGGGACTTGTCCTACGGTACGAAAAGAACCAAACCTGGACGTTTAGACCTAAAAGAAAATCCAATCAGAATCCAGAAAGTATCTCTAAAGTAACTCTGTTTATTTGTGTCGCAGCCTACCATGACCTGATAAACCGCTGCCTGGATAAAAAGCTAAAGAACCTTCCAAACTTCGAGGACATCCTTACTCACAGATGGTTCAAATCTTAACCTAAAAAAATCCTCCTTTTGGATAACGAACACGATTAAATAAAAACATTAAATCCATATGTTGTTTCGCTTCTAGTTATCACTGCTGGATAGAACCAACAGCCCGGGGCAGTCGTAGTCCTGGGGTTCGGATCAGTTGTAGTCCTGTGGTTTGGGTCAGTTGTAGTCCTGTGGTTCAAATCAGTTGTAGTCCTGGGGTTTGGATCAGTTGTAGTCCTGGGGTTTGGATCAGTTGTAGTCCTGGGGTTTGAGTCAGTTGTAGTCCTGTGGTTCAAATCAGTTGTAGTCCTGGGGTTTGGATCAGTTGTAGTCCTCTGGTTTGGGTCAGTTGTAGTCCTGTGGTTTGGGTCAGTTGTAGTCCTGTGGTTTGGGTCAGTTGTAGTCCTGTGGTTCAAATCAGTTGTAGTCCTGGGGTTTGAGTCAGTTGTAGTCCTGGGGTTTGAGTCAGTTGTAGTCCTGTGGTTCAAATCAGTTGTAGTCCTGGGGTTTGGGTCAGTTGTAGTCCTGTGGTTTGGGTCAGTTGTAGTCCTGAGGTTTGGATCAGTTGTAGTGCTGTGTATTGGGACAGCTGTAGGATTGGGGTTTGGGGCAGTCGTAAGTGATGAGCATTCATTAGAGGTAATTAACTCGCCCGCCTGGCAGCTCTGCTGATGAACGTGTGCAGCCTTCCACATGTTTTTTTTTTTTTGCATTGGAAAAATGTGAATGAATCCCATTCCTGCATTTGGGAAATTCTCACTGTTTCCCACATTTACATTTGGTACCAAAACCTTTTTGGACTTTGTGGGTATGTTCTCTAGTGGAGACAACTGATCCCAGACCATTTCATTTGGCTGAGTGTTTTGTTTAAAATGTTTATATTTAATATTGCTTTTGTTAAGTAAGCCATATTTGGTCCCTGGGGTATTTTGCTTGGGGCCCCCAAAAGCCATTACACTGCCCTGCTCAGGGATCCAGGTTCGAATGTTTTTGTTCTCCCTGTGTTAGTTGTTTCCCCTCCACAATCCAATAAAACATAGATTCAAGATGAATGGGCTGCTCTAAATGGCCCCTATAGTGTACAGTAAGTGTATGTATATGATAACTGAAGGAAATAAACAATGGATCAAGAAGAAGGTGTGTACAAACTTTGGACCGGTACTGTATGTATTTATGTATGTACACTAAACGCACACAACCTGGTGAGCTATAGAGACGCGCCCATCCTCCTGCCCTCTAGGTGGCGGTACGAACAGGTTAAGCAATGGACGCTGAGTTCACAAAGAAGACACCCGGCTAAGACAGCTCGATTTCTGCTCTCCTCTCCGCAATGCAGAATTCTGGGTAAAATAATTAAGTTCAGGTTTTATTTTAAACTTACAGTTTTGTGAATCTGGAGGAAAAAACGGGATGAATGTTACTGTTAAATAAATGGTTGATTTGACAGCAGCTCTGATATTTTCGTTTTTGTGACATTTAGGATTCGGTTCGTTTTTATTGAATCAATTCACATTTAGAGTTTTAACAGAATGCGGACTGCTTTACAAAATAAAAGTCATGGAACTCTTATTATTTAAACAGGTTTATCTCTACAGTTCTGTTAAAGACAGAAGACGAAGAGTGTGTCAGAGATCCAGGACTGGGTTCAGATGGTCCTCATTCAGAACCAGAGGTACAGAACCAGACCCTCAGCCAGAACCAGAAAGTACAGAACCAGAACTTCAATCAGAAACAGCAAAGTACAGAAACAGAACCTCAATCAGAACCTTAATCAGAAACAAAGTACAGAACTAGAACCTCAATCAAAAACAGAACCTTAATCAGAACCAAAAAGTACAGAACTAGAACCTCAATCAGAACCAGAAACTCAATCAGAACCAGAAAGTACAGAACTAGAACCTCAACCAAAAAGTACAGAACCAGAACCTCAATCAGAACCAAAATGTACAGAACCAGAACCTCAACCCGAACCAAAAAGTACAGAACCTCAACCAGAACCAGAAAGTACAGAACTAGAACCTCAACCAGAACCAGAAAGTACAGAACTAGAACCTCAATCAGAATCAAAAAGTACAGAATCAGAACCAGAAAGAAGAGACTCATGATTATTTTATTTCATGTCAGTATGTTGGTACTACATGTTGTTCAGGTGTGTGTGTGTGTTTCAGCTTTGTGTTAAACAGGAGATGTTAACTCCGGATGAGGAGCAGCTGACGGTTGGGAACCGAAAGAACGTTGAATTCTTTATTAAGACAATAAAAAAGGAGGAAGCTGAAGATGAAGGTGAACAAACTGTAAATAAAACTCCACACCAGAATATCAAACTTCATTATACAACTCTTTCATGTGCGCTTGTCTTCGGTCGCCACGTCTACCATAATTTATATTTTGCTCTAAAAATATTATTTAAAAGTGATGTGGTTTTCATTTTGTGTTCCAATAAACCTGTCGGACCGTATCGTACGTCATCTGTTTGTTCTCTGAACAGAAGTCACGCCCGTCGTCTTCTCCCCGACCAAACGCAGTTGTGATGGCGTCGTGCCCAAGAAGAAGACACACAGTTGCTCAAACTGCGGGAAAAGTTTTTCGAAAAAAAGTCTTCTTCAGCAGCATCAGCGCATCCACACGGGAGAGAAACCCTACTCCTGCTCCTACTGTGGCGTGTGCTTCACGGTCAAAAGTACTCTCCTCTACCACCTGCGCATCCACACGGGAGAAAAGCCCTACACCTGCGGCGAGTGTGGGATGAGTTTCAGTCGACAGAGTCACCTCCAGTGCCACCAGCGCATCCACACGGGAGAGAAACCCTACTCCTGCACACAGTGCGGGAAGAGCTTCACCGCGCAGCGGAACCTCCGGCACCACCTGCGCATCCACACGGGAGAGAAACCCTACTCCTGCACACAGTGTGGAATGTGTTTCACCGAACAGAGCGGCTTCAAATACCACCAGCGCATCCACACGGGAGAGAAACCCTACTCGTGTTTACAGTGTGGGAAGAGTTTTACCGCGCTGAGCACGCTCAAATACCACCAGCGCGTTCACACGGGGGAGAAACCCTACTCCTGCGCACAGTGTGGGAAGAGTTTTACCGCGCAAGGCAGCCTCAAACAGCACCAGCGCATCCACACGGGAGAGAAACCCTACTCCTGCTCCCAGTGTGCCAAGAGTTTCATGGTGAAGGGGAGTTTGATAACTCACCAGCGCATTCACCGCGGAGAGAAACCGTACAAGTGCGAGGAGTGTCACAAGTGTTTCACCGAATTAGGCTCGTTCAAGCGCCACCAGCGCATCCACACCGGAGAGAGACCGTACTCCTGCGCGCAGTGTGGGAAGAGTTTTATGGTGAAGGGCAGTCTGATGACACACCAGCGCATTCACACGGGAGAGAAACCGTATTTCTGCTCACAGTGCGGCAACAGCTTCAGTAAGAAGTACAGTTTAATAAACCACCAGCGCATTCACGCCGGAGAGAAGCTGTAACTCCGCCTACACTCCCGATTCGAACGCGTTTGAGAGGTTTTACAAAACGTTTACGCACGTAGACAGGGAGAGCGGTAACGCGTCTGTGCCTCAGTGTGCGTGTAAAAAAAAGCACCTAACAAACATTTAAGCTAATAATTGTAGCAATAAAAGCCCATTTGAGTCTAAACACAGTCTGTCCTCTTGTACGAAGTCACATGGTTCTTGGGCAGGGAGCCATTTCGCTGTTTGGGCAGGCAGCGCGGTGACAAATTGTTCCAACACCATGAGCTCAATCACTGTTTGGTGAGCAGCTGACGTCACGCTGGCGGGTAAAGACGAGCGGTTGGCAGGACCTGCCTCTGGTTCTCGCTGTAGGATTACCTGGGTTCTCCAGTGGGCAATTCCTGAGCGACTAACTGCGGTTTACATAGAGAACCCCTGCAGCAGTGAGGGTTAAGGATCTTGCTTAAGGACCCACATTGGTAACTTCAGTGGACCTGGGGTTTGAACCCACAACCTTCTGATTGATAGTCCAACACCGACCCACTGAGCTACCACACATTGGGACCATGCACGTTGGACAGACATCTGGTACTGATACCTACATGTGAGACATAAATGGTTCACATCTAAAAGAGATCGTCTGGTCCACATCTGGTAACTTTCTGGTAGTGCTACCTCCATGTAACGTATAGCTTCTTAACAGGATAATGATCCTAAACACACACTTTGCATTTTATCCAAAGTGTGAGAGTTCTTATGCTTGGCCACCCATAACAGTTTCCAGTATATAAGTTTGGTTACTTTGTAAGGAGCCCTCGTCTTCTTTATATAACCAGCCATTCGGTCCGGTGACGTGTAACTGGTCACACTGCACCGTTGAAATAGCAATCCGCCGAAGTCAGACCTCATCACGTTATGATATCCAGACACACAGACACGCCCGAAATCAAGCTGTGAAGTGTGTGACTTATGGCTCAATAAAGATTGCTAAAGAAAATCCCCTTAAGCTGCTTCCTGGTGCTTTGCAAAGAGTACATAAACCTCCATAGGGTCCTAAAGAGTAAACATGTCAAATTTTGTGTTAACAAAGTATGCACTTTTAAATTCTAACGATTCACAATCATCCAGAGTCCAGGACAGTCATCTGCACTTAACCACAGACATTATAGTTCTGCGAGTGTGTTCTTTCTCCCATATCACTATTTGTTTCCTGTTTGTCTCCCTTTGTATTTTTTTTGTTTTTTGTTTTTTTTTTAAATTTACATATTGTACAGTTTTGTTATCATTCACGTGTGTATTTATTTTAGACCCATTAAATCTGAACATAATGTAGCATGACATCAATGTAATAAAAGTTCTCATGACGAGTCAGTTTTGTCGTTGCTCTCTCATTCAAATTACACTTGTCCACCAGCAGGACATAAACGTCCACCTTTACCCAGCATGCCTGAAATCCCAGATCGGGATTCGAACCGGAAATCCCCAGCGCTGAGAGGCGAACATGCAATCTAGTGAGGGGCATTTAATCTTATCCTGGCAGAGAAATGGCATTACAACTGCCACACTGTACTTAAACACACGTCCTCTGGTCACTGGGTACATAATGTTCACTGTTTTTAGGGAAAAAACATTAGAAAGGATAGACACCATGTTTTTATGTAGTTTAAAAGTTGTGTGGATAATTTGGCGTGACTTTTCTTATAAATATAAACCAACACTACTCCAGTAACACTCCAGTAAGATCTGTGAAGTTTATTTCCACCTAATCGATCTCTTACAATAAAATGGGAGGTTACCAAACACTTCACCTATTTTAGTGTGTAAACCTGCAATAACTAGTAATTAGTGCAAGATTTAAATCTGTCTTGGTTGTCTGAAGCACAATAACAAATTTAGACCCCAAAACGATCAGCACTGCGGAACAAAAGCTTTCAAAACATTTAAAAACTCTCGGTTTAACCAGCGGGGGCAGTAGGGAGCAATAAAATGGTGAACGTTATCGTCCCTGAGTCAAAGAAGAAGAAACCCGAGTGAAGTCGTTTTGATTGTTGTTCCAAAAATCCATATTTTAAGGTAAATGGAAGAAAATTATTTTGATTTGAATGATTTGGGTTTGTTTGTAAAGAAGCACGAGCTATAGACCAAAACATCAAAGCGCCGGCGGCATCTGATTGTTTAGGTTTTAAATAGGTAACATTAAGGAATTCCGACACAGCAGCTTTAAAACTAATGGATCTTTAGTTTATCTGCGACATATTTAATGATTTAAAAAAAAATTATAGATCAAATTGTGTCGGTAGATAAAGGATAAATGATGGCATGGAGAACAAGAGCTCTGCAGGAGGAACACTCATCAAACTTTTATTAATGTGAACAGAGACACGAATATTCATGTTCCTCTAGTGGGACATCTGAGAAAACATCTGGAAAAACATCTTAAATCGAGAGCAATGTATAACAGAAAATACAGAATTATTTGTTCTGTCTAAGCTACAGCACTGCGGTGGTCCTCACATGAGAACATAATACGGTCCACATGTCCCAAAACACATCCAGATGAAAATGGGGTTTGTGGGCCAGTGGTCCAGATGATAATGGGGGACATGGGCCGGTGGTCCATTTGAAAATGGGAGACGTGGGCCGGTTGTCCAGAATTATATTGATAGCTGAGATTTAAGTGTATTTGGTGAGAATTGGAGGAAAACCTCATGTTTGACCTGCGATTTAAAGATCAGCACAATCATAACTCAAGTAGGAAATTGATTGTGACCCCCGGCCCCATTTTCATCTGGACCTCGGATGGACAGCACTTGGGACAGATCTGAAGAAAGGTGCGCATTATAGTAAATCACAAAGACGGGATTTGTCTCTGTGCTTATTTTACACAGGATTCATGTTCAGCACAGTGACCGCTGGATCAGGATGCAGTCTGAGATCCTGCCACACCTTTACAGTCTTATGATGACCGCCATTGGCTCACATTGTGGCTCATCATGTCTTTCTCATCTCTCCCCGTTTTCTCTAACATGCACTGACCTCTGAGTCTCTGACCGACTGCAGATGAACTGATGTACCTTATCTGCTGAAAGATGGAGGTACCATGTACAGATGAAGACCCCTCACACGCTATAGAACCGGTTACCCCTGATGACCCGGAGAGTGCAGGACTCATAATAAAGACAATAATAAAGGAAGAACCTGAGGATGAAGGTATGAACAATGTATATTATCTTTACGTTGATCAGGATGTAAACGTTCTTAACGTGCTTAAAGGAAATCCAGAACGTCATGAGTAAGAGCTGGAGTTTCCAGTTTCAGGTGACGAAACCTTCGGCTCCGTGGGGCTCTTCACCTGTGTGGATGAAGACAACAAGGAATTTGTGATGAGGACGATAAAGTTGGAAGGACATGATGAGAGAGGTATTAGGTGTTGAGTCTGAAGCTTTCAGGCCAAAAACATGAGGATTAGCTCGTTGAACAGAACGGCGTTCCCATTTCTAACGCTTTTTGCTACATTAGTTTCTTTAGCGCCTCCTTTTCTCCACAATGGAACATCTCGTGGATCTCAGCGATCTTTAAAGTAATCGCTAATAGCTGAACAACAGAATACCAGTTTCTCTAACAATCGAATACCATTTGGCCATCTAGTGGCCAAAATGCAGAATGCAGTTTATAAAAAACATTGGGAAAATAATGTGATAAAGTGATTCATTTTGCCTACTGTGCTTATAACACAGAGGAATTTGTCCTCCACATTTAACCCATCCGTGCAGTG
>JAOUQT010045414.1:0-10970 GCA_025769995.1 Xyliphius kryptos
AAAGTTATGAGGAGGACAAAGAAACACCCAAAAATTCTCCAACGAGACATTTCAGAGAAGAAAATCCATCAGCAATACAACTTTTAGAAAGCTCTAGCAGAGACGGTCACAGATGATTAAAGGGTATTTTTTAAAAGCTGAAGAGGGCGCAGAACGCTGTTTGGATGCTCCGATAAAAACAGCCGTGTGAGATTAAGCGTCCGTGGTTCTTTAAGTGTAGTTCTAATGAGGGGATACGAGGGATCCTTTAAGTGTAGTGATGCATCTCTGCCATATTATCCCTCCAGCAAAAAGCCCCAATTACATATAGCTTGATATTAAAGATGTACACGGCACATTCGGCTGTTTTTATTGGTGGTGATTTTATTCTACATCTCCAGCGATGCACAAAGGCACGAAATAGAGGAAATTCATACGGCGAGGGAATGTCATATCTCAGTGATAATGATGGACTCATTAATCATGGCTCTGATTTCCTCTTTACCCCTCGCCTCCCGAAGGGCTTCTTAATGATGAAAGCCATTAATATCAAATGGCACCTGCCACGTGTTATCTGTCTGCACTTATCTCTCATCCCGGAGCTGAAAGTCTTTCCAGCAGCTTCTGTGAGCCGCGAGCTCCGACTGAGAGAAACGTATCCGTGTGTGTGTGTGTGCGCGTGCGCGAGCGTCAGAAATAAACACTAATAAAGACCCATAAACGACACGGTTATTAATACCCTCAAACACGTCTGTATAAATTAGAGCGCCGCTCTGCTGGCAGCCTGTCCCACAGGAACCTTTTTGGATGTGAGTTCAGCTTAAGGTTTCCACATCAGAGATGCAATTGTTTCTGCTGTTGACGCAAGATCATAAAAAAAAGGTGGCGTTTTCTATGAAAGTATTATTAATAATAAATGAAATGCCATTCTATATCCACAAAGTGGCGCAATAATCTGGTCTGCGTCTAATAGGGGGCAGCACTGTGGCGTCTGAATCACTCATACCGGCACCACGTAGAGTATATAACGTTATATAAGCACAGAGCGACAAAAACATGTGGGTATGGTGAACTCTTTTACCCAGGAGTGCCCAATACGTCGATGGCACAGGGCACGTTGGTAGATAGCTGTGGAAAACTCCACAGGTTCGAGAAATGAAGGAGGAAGGAGAACGTGTTAAATATGCCGAAGTGATGGATGCGTCGACAAAAATAGCGTGTTGTATTTGGGCTCGCCCTCTGCAGGAGGAGTCAGAGCTCCTGCTACATACACATCTGCTTTGGAAGAGCAATTTTTAGTCCTGCAAACTGACATTCTAATGAAGTCTAGCGTCTCTGCTGGCTGGTTTTGGAAATTGTTGGCTGAAGAAAAATATCCAAACATAAGAAAACGTGGCAGATATCAGATTTTTTGGATCAACCTACTTATGTGAATCAGCCTTTCAATGCAATACAAATATGGTTCCACCCCCCACACCCCCCCGAACCCACCCCAACCGCCATGGACAGGTCATTATGATGACCTGTCCGCTGGTAAAAGCAGATCTTAGGACAGAAACATGTGGAAACCCCTGGTTTTACCTGTCATTTCAGCAGCACCAGTGCATGGTGCTGTCCATGGTTTTGTTCCTGGTGCACTGTCCAGGGTGCTGAATCAGTGCTGCACTCTGGATAAGTGATAATGAGAGTAAACAGGGTTCTGCTCTCTCTCTCTCTCTCTCTTTGTCCCACTCTCGCACATTCTCTTCCTCTCTCTCTGCTGCTCTGTTCCAAACACCTGTGCACATCTGCAGCTCGAGGCTCTTTGTAAAACACGCAGGGAACGAGAGAAGAACACACAGGATTTGAGGCTTGCAGCTTGGGGATGTTTGGGTTTGATTCAGTAGAGCCTTTAATCACATTACCAGAAAGAAAGAGCGCCCCCTTCTGACACTTTAGCGACTCTACACAGCAGATTACATTATAAAACCTCATGTTTAACGTTTGTCATTTTTTACAGCAAACAAACTGTATCTCCTTTCTTCTACTCTCCACTGTGTAACCGCCACGTTTCTGTCTCTCTCCTTCCTGTTTATCTCTCGGTTGTCCATAACCACTACGTAGTTCTCTCTCTCCTCTGCTCTTCTGCATTCATTTCGTTCCGGCCTTTCTCTATTCCTGGTCTTTCACCTCATTCAAACCCCATCTTTTCTGAATATGTCCCCTGTCCTGTATTCCTATGGCCCCTGCCCTGTGTCTCTCTTTGCCATGGCTCTCTTTCCCGTGCCTCCTTGTCCCATGTCTCGCTGTCAGTGTTCTGTCTTTACTGTTTCATCTCTTTGTAGCTCTTTCCTGTGTCTCTCTTTCCTATGTGTCCCTGTCCTGAATCTCTTTCTGTCTTTATTTTCTCATCTTTTTATTTCTAAGAATCTTTGTCTTATCTTCATCATTTTTTCCGTCTCTTTCACCTCTGTGTTTATTTTTTTCTTTGTATTTTTTCCTCTCACATCTCTATCTGGATTTCCTCATTTCCTCTTTGTATCTCCTAATTTACTCGCTCTTTATTTTCCATAATTTCCTTTTGTACCTCTCGCTGTCTTTAATGTTGTTACTCCCGTTCTCTCTCTCTCTCTCTCTCTCTCTCTCTCACAGACACACAGCTGTCCTGTTACTATATTTTATAAACTATCAAAAGCAAAATGAGTCCTTTTATTTCACTTGTAAGTGCATTCATCTCCTTCACGAGGAAGGAAAGAGGAACTCTGGCGGTGAGGGAGAGCCCTTGTGCCCCATTCAGCGCTTCCGCTAAACACTCACATGGACCTTTCATATGCGAATCACCTCCTAAATCAGCCTCATTAGCATGGCTAATTACAGAGCCGCTGTAATACGTCTGCAGAAATGATCCCGTGAACAAGTGGAAGTGATTATTGCTCGGTGGATTTCCTTCGCTGCAGCTCGAGGAGATTTTGTCATCATATAACTGTCAGATGTTTAAACAAAGCACGAGGAGAGCCGAGTGAAATCAAACGTCTTCATCAGTCAGGAACCGTTCCTGTGATGTTTGTGGCTTTTGAGACGCAGTCTGAAAGAACTTCCTGATCATTTGGGGCAAGCCCAAAAAGTTCCAAAATAAATGTGCCTCAGATCCATGAAATAACAGATCTGAGCGCCATGCTGAGGGGAGGATCACGGCGTTTGGGGGTTTAATAAAAGCATGTGGTGTCTAGAGTAGAAGTAGGTCAGACAGACTGAGCTGTTCATCCCGTGTGTGGAGTCCACACCCTGCTCACAGTTTGAACCCGAGAGAGGATACGAGGAAGATGGTGAGAGATATCTTTAAACAATACCTGCTCCAGGTTCTCATTAAGAACTGATGCTTTTGTGGGAACACATCTCTCTCTCTCTGAAGATGCTCAGGAGGGAGCTGCAGACCCGAAACAAGGTCAACTGATGCCCTTTGACCCCTCACAGAGGTTGCTAGAAGCAAACAGGCACGTTGCTTTTGATCGCTCCATAATGCGGGTTGGTTCAGAGGGAAGCATGGGCTGGATCTATGAGATAAAGCAGGCGGAGTACCGATTCCGCTTTCACCTGCAGGCGGACTCATTGTTCCCTGCAGGTGAAAGCAATGCATTATCTGATCATCTAATCAGTGACTGTCACTCAGACCCCACAGTGCCCCCCGCTTTCTTTGAAAGCAGGACCATCCGTCTGGAGCGGCCTTCCCATTACACTGAATGTCCAACGGCCTGAGGACAAAATAATACAACTGTCCAGTTTCTCAGAATTTGTACCACATCTCTAAACTCAAACAAAGGATCAGATTCAAATATGAATACTTTGTCACCGCACATTGGACTCATACACTTGCACAACGAAATTGGAATACAACCCTGCCCCCCCCAACCCCATCAGGGTTAACAGGAGAGAAAAAAAAGGAAGCGGCACTATATACAAATATGAATATAAAAATATCAGAATATAAAACAGTACTTAAACAAAACAGAACCCTAGCTATTACATTGACAATAAAAAAAAATACAATAAAAAAGCGCAGAGAGTGGAGCGCCGTGAGCCGCTGCGTCTGTGCACCACCATCTTCATCTAATGCCTTATTTAAAACAAGATGAAAAAAAACCTGTCACCTTACCTAAAAAAGTGAATCTTAATGATGTACATATGTAGAAAAATATATATACTAAATCAGTGGTGTCCACACTTTTCTGTCCTGAGAGCTACTATTTCCAGTGGACAGGTCATCATGATCGGCCAGGATTCATCTTTAATGTTTAACCCTTACACACATCATGTTGATGTGATTACAAGCCAGTCAAAAAAACACTGTGATTCTGATGATCTGCACTAAAAGCTGTCAGCCAGGTGGGAGGAGTCTGAACAGGTGCTGCTGATGCCATTTCTCAAGCAGTTTCCAAATGATCATCAGTGAGGGGGGACTGACATCTGGACTTCAAAAATCAAATATGTGCCACATTTTCTTATGTTTGGAGACTGTTCTTTAGCAGAAAGTTCCAACACTGCCCAGCAGAGGCGCTTGACTTCATTTGAATGTTACTCTGTACGTAGCAGGAAATCTGGCTTCTCACCTTCAGCTTCTTCCATTCTTTCACCAAACCTACATTTACTACATGAAATTTAGGAAAAATAGAGTTTATGAATAAAGTAGTATTGGGTTGGGGGGTCGGGGGGGGGGGGTACAGGATGTTGAGTTGCTCTTCTCATTCAACCCTATTGGATGGGGTTGTGGCAAGTTATAAAGTTCGGCTAAAATGTTTTTTGTTTTTGTTTTTTCATTCTAAAAAGCAAACTGAACCACAAATCTGATTTTGAGACGGTCCCAGACTTTTAAAGGTTCTGTGTCTTTTGTAATGACTGACTATTTTGGAAAACTGGCAGCTAAAACAGAGCTTCTGAAAGAGACCTGCCACGTGGAACAAAGCACACTAACCCTTAAACGGCAGTGAAGCGCCGTCAGCTTGGTTTACTGACAGACAGCAGCACAAGAGGATCATTATTGGGGCACGACCGCCGTTCAATCCCACTGCAGGGTTTGGGGCGGCAGCCTGCTGGGGTCGATCTGGCGATTACACACGCTGAGTGGCAGCTGAATGGGTTTTGTTATCTGACGGGAGGTTGGAAAGACGTTCAACGCCAGAACGGTGTGAAATCTAACAGCTTTGACAAAATGTTTATGGACGTTTATGTTCAGAACCACGCGGAGGTCCAATATATGAACGTTCGACAGCATGAGACAATACATCAGATAAAACTCCTTTACTTTGGACGGTAGATAAAAGTTCAGCTCTCAAGAAGTAAAAAGTGTTGTACAATTCAACTTTATATTTAGCAGAACGCACACGCTCTCCAGACTGCACTCAATCAGAGGCACAGGTTCCCCTCAAACATCTTCATCTGCATTCCACACTTTGGCCAAAACAGAGCTTCTCACGATCTCAGCTAAAGCTCGGACGGACTCGGTCCAGAACCTCCACAATCTCTCCACAGTGACCATGGTTTCACAGTTGAGACTCATCTTAAACTCTCTGATCAGGTCAGTAAAACTGGCCGTTCCTGCAGATTCATTCTGTAGAACATCAGGAAGATCAGAGCTTTTCTAACAGAACAGGCCTCTCAGCTGCTGGTCCAGACCCTCAGCCTATCCCGGCTCCACTATTGTAACGCTCTGCTTGCTGGTCTCCACAATCATTCCTCAACAGCTGATTCAGAACTTTGCAGCCCTCTTGTTCAATCAGCCCTCATGTCTCTCTATTCCTCCTCTCTCTCCATTGGCTCCATCTAGCTGCTGCATTTAGAACAATCAGAACAATCCCTGGATCTGCCCCTTCTTACCTTCAATCCAGCTTTCCAAAATACACTCGTTCCCCGCCCTCTAGTGATGAATGTCACCTGGTGATTCAGCCTCACTGTGGCGCTAGTTTTCCCTCCGTATCGTTCACGCCGCTAAGTGGTGGAACCATCTTCTCAACACTCTCCGTAAGGCTCAGCATTAATAAGAAACTTCTCAAAGCACCTCTCTTCCACAAACACATAAAACCAGAGGGCAGATGTGATCATGCTGAGGGTTGATGATACTGCAGTGCAGCTGGTTTCTCCTGAACTACTGATTGTGTTGTTCTCTCATTTGAAGGACTAAATGTAAAAGGTACCGATCGAGAGTTCTTCAGACTCTGAGCTGAATGCAATGCTCAGTATTACAGTCCATGGTGATGATAAAGAAGAATACAGAACATTCATCAGTGCTGCCTCCCTCTGTGACCTCCTTCAGCGTATATTCAGTGTGTGCAGAAACACAATGCTGACTCTGAGCATACACAGGAATGATGAGCAGGCGCTTTCCAACACCGCTGCTGCCACGGGCCGCTAAATGTTCTCGAGAAGCGAGCAGACTGTAAGCCTAGTGTTCAAGGTGACTGCGCTGGTCAGCAAACAGCGGTCCAATCACTGCCCTCTCTGGCATGTCATTACACTCTGCCGCCATGGCAGCGCGCCAAGCCAATATTGCTTTTTCCCCACTTCCCGTGGCATTGTGCCAGAGCCGAAGTACTAGATGACCTCTGTGCTGTTCCCGCCTCCCACTCTGTCTCTCTTTCTCTCTGAGCGTGTGCATTACCCAAACATCTCTTTGTGTTGAGCCATTAAATCTGAGTAAATCAACAATGCCATCAGGTTTTAATATCTGACACAGACATTTTAATAATTATTACATCCATAAACAAAAATTAGTAGTTTGGAATCGATACAATAACAAACACAAATCCATAACAATACAACCACATTTAATAATTAATCAGCTGATTTGCATTGTAACTCCATACCAGATTCATTTGCGTTGATTTACAGCCAAAAACGATGACAAACGACCAGCAGTAACCAAACAAACCTTTAATTAGATGTCATCAGAAAAATTTATCCAAAGAAACTTTGTGTTAAGAACAAAAGTTAGACCACACTGACCGCTCTGCTGGACTAAGGTTCAAACCACAACGTTAAAAATAAAAACACAAAACCAGATTTCTATTAAACATCTATTTGGACCCGCTGCACTTCAGGACACGAAGAGAGAGGACTAATGAGCAGATGCTCCACAGTCCTGAGACGAGAACTTCAAACAGACAGGAGGACAGAACTGTGTGTTGTTCTGTGTAGTTCTACTTGTATCACACACACACACACACACACACACACACACACACACACACACCCTCAGTGAGATGTTGCTTTTGAGAGAGAACTACAGAAAGGGAAAATGGCAGGAATTCTTAACATATGGGTTTCGCCTTAAAGTCCCCCAACAGACACACACACACACACACACACACACACACACACACACACACACACACACACACTTTGCCATATGGTGCTACTAATTGCTGTTTTTCTCTCACTAACTCTTTTCCCAGCACAACTCGTCACTGTCTGATGGAAATCGAGGACATGTTACCAAAAGTATGTGAACTCCTCTCAAGTTTGTTTTCTGATGTTGAACCCAAATCTCTTCTGAACTCGGAACACGTCCCAAAATCATTGTGTGGTTTGTCTGAATGTTTTCATGCAAAAGAAAATGATGCACAGGGAAATTAAATCAAGCCCCCAGCAATGCATTATGGATCATTATAAAACGGGTAGTTCCGGTCCTTAAATCTGACTGGCTGAGCCGTTTGTGTAGCCGTGACATTTCTGATAACAACACACACTTCTGAGTGCTTCACATTCGCATCAAAGCGTGATACACAATACATTATTTTCTCGATGTTTGTTATAAACCGGATTCCTGATACTCAGCGGTCAGCGTTCACTTTAAAACCCGAACTAGATTATGAACGATTTTGCTTTCAGTAAATGTATATATGAATCCGGCCTCACCTTGTTTTTAAGTGTTTTATGAAAGCAATAAGACACTCCACGTTGTGTACTATTGTGAATAAATATGTGAAAGAGGTGTAACTGTACTGTGCTGTGTGTTGGGCCTAATAACACCTTTTCCCCATGATTTATGTATGATAATGCCACGCCCTCTCGTACCTTATTCCTTTACTGTATTTTTGTGGAATCGGTTTTAGTCTGACTGTACCTCAGTGGACAAAGCAAGTCTGGGTGGGTGAGTATGGAGTGGAAGTCTAACCCACACAGAGACACAGCCCCCTCAATCCATCTAACAACTTCTGAGAACAAAGATAATGAGCCAGGACCTCAGTGTCTGACTACAAATCCTTAACCCTATACAGTCTCACTCCAAAATCTTGTAAAATTCCTCTACAGAATATTTTAACGCTGTTGTTTCAGCAATGTAGGGACAAACTTGATGTGATGCTAAAAAGGTCCAATAAATGGAGTGTGTTGGTGTCCCAATACTTTAGCACATATAGTGTATACACACACACACACAACAGTTCACAGTCTAAATCTTTCCCAAGTGCAATAAATCGCACAAACGCTGAGGTGCAGAGGGCTAACAGCACAGTAGTGTGATCGCTCACTTCCATCCCAGAACACCATCTATCTTCTCGCCCCACATCTGGTTTCTAGGGCGACCGAGGCTCACACCTCCAACATGTTAATTACAGACGGCCGCGCCGCCGTCACACACGTTGGCTGAGAGATGATGAGATGATGGAGAGGTGTTGGATGGAAGTTGTTGGGATAAACAATGCAGATGCAGCCTGCGCTTCCCGAAGCTGAATGTTAAAAGACGCTGAGCCAAAAACAAACCCTTCACCCTTCTATTGTAATGATTTCTAATTCCAGGAGTGATGCTAATTGCCGTTCCGTTGTTACAAAGACAAACGAGTTCATAATCTTGGTAATTAAAATGAGGCTGCGCTCAGACATGATGGAGACAAAAGGAATAACGGGGAGATGCACGGGGGGGCGGCTGCACATCCAAATGACTTGGTAAATAATCAGCCACATCAGCATTTTGAGATTTCTGATAAAGTTATTTGCATCAGCGCTGAATGACATGAGATACAAAGAGTATCACGCTTTAATATTCCTAAATTCTTCCTTTCAACCAATAAGACCCTGGCTTCGATTCCCAGGAAGTAGACAGTGTTTGTAATGTGGGGAGTTTGTATGTTCTTCCCATGTCTGTGTGGGAGAACATTAACATGTTATTAATTATCTTCCACTTAATCCTCTCACAGGGGGGTTCCCCGTGGCCATTCAGGGGAGAACATTTCAGCGCTGGGCGGAGTGTCAATCTATCGCTGGTCACACACTCACTCACACTATATGGGGCAATTTAGAGCCTCCAATTCACCTTGAATCCATGGTTTGGATTGTTTTGGACAAACACAGATACGGGGAGAACATGAAAACTGCACCCAAATTGGGATTCGAACCTAAATCCTTGGCACAGAGAGGCGAACATGCTAAGCACTAAGCCACAGCGCCCCCGGTAGGTAAACTAAAGATACCACATTAAGCTGACTCCATCCGTGGAATGCTCTCCTGATATTCTGAGTAGAAAAATAAATACATAACAAACCAAAACCCCAAATAATGCATTTAGGAGAACATTACGCTTCCAACTTTGTGGAAACAGTTTGGGGAAGGCCCTTCCTATGCTTTTCAAGCATAACAAAGCCCCAGAACACAAAGTCCAATCAATAAACATATGGATGTGAAGAACTAGAAGCATCGTCCCATCGATCACGCTTTAATGTAAATCAGATTGAATCTGCCTCTGCTCGTCGTTGTTTGATGTTGAACTTGTTCTTCAGATCTGTGGATATTAAACGCCTCGTTTGGTTCTCCTGTTGACTGATTTCCAGCTACTTTACTGCAGAATCTATATATAACTGAAAGACATACAGCCTGCGTGGTTGAACAAGCTGTCGCAGTGGCGTCCTGAACGCAGAGCTGAAGTCGTACGTCGGGACTCAGAGGGAACACGCGGCTTCACTGTCAGCTCTTTAGCAGATTAGACATATGTGCATCTGAACGGTTCCCTCCCCCTTCCTCCTGCTTTCTCTCCGTGTCATCGTCATTAACCCCGGCTCATCCGCGCTCAAATTTCAACTCTCCGCTGCTGATTGGTTTCCTTTCTCTCTGCACTCGCACCTCCCTCTCTGCTGCGCTTCCTTTCCAACTCAGCTCCTGCAGATTAATCACAAACTGACCATCGGAATTCCAAAAATGTACTTTTATTCTTAAATGTGTTTATTACACGCCGTTGTTGAATACTCAGGTCTGATTGGTCCGTTTCAGCGTTGTGGAGTTTGTTATTTTAATGAAATCAAAGTCCAAATCTAAATCTAAGTCCGGACTCATTCTTCCACTTCCCGAGTGACTACAAGGCTGAAACCCGGCGCCGTGATTCCCTAACATGTCCTTGTAAAAATTAACAGGTTCTCGCTTTTTTCTGTTTGATTGTCCGTTTGCTATCACCATCGAACCCAACACCTCAGATGGAGGTGTTGGCGAGAACCTACAAAATTGAAACTTGGCTCAGTCATTCCTTATGGTGTTCTTGGAAAACCTACTGATAAATTCCCATAAGAGAGCAACCGCGTGGACGCCGTAGTCCCAACTCACACTATATACATTCCACATATTCAATTAAGATTTCTGATCGCTCCAAACCCTCACTCTATAATAAAAAGTAAATTTAAAATATATAAGCTCCAAACACCATCACTCATTTAAACACAACTACCTTTCAACCTTCATATTAGCAGGTTCTCCCCCTATTCCACTAGTATTACAACACGTTATAGGAACACATTTAGATGGACTATTTTACAAACTCCAGTGCAGAGGCGTGTATTATGGACAACTTGTATGCATCCAGATTTGTAGGAACACTTTAGGGAAAGTCACTTCCTGTCAGAGCATCTCAATCCATCCAACGCCTTTGGAATGAATTACAGCAGGGCGGCGCAGTGGCTCAGTGATTAGCATGTTCTCCTCTCAGCGCTGGGGATTCCTGGTCCGAATCCCGATCTGGGTGGAGTTTTCATGTCCTC
>JAOUQT010045423.1:0-10969 GCA_025769995.1 Xyliphius kryptos
ACACAGTTAGAGCAAATAAAGTACCAAAAACCTGTAACTAATGAAGTATGATTGACACACAGTGCAGCATGGGACTCTGGCAGAACTGACTAGAGCAGCATAACTAAAAGGGGCAGATACTGCAGACTCTACTAAGTCGAGAGGGGCCCCCGGAATAGCATCATTTCATAATAAGAAGGGGGAGGAGAATAATAAGAAGGGGGAGGAGAACATAAAAACAAAGTCACAACAAATTCGCTCCTTTCTATATTTTCACACTACAAGGTGGAGCAACAGGGGGAATGGGTCCAAAAAGTGCACAATGAGTGAACACAGTTTTTAAAAATGCCAGCTGCACTTGTTACCAACTTATATTAACACACCCAGTCGGTATCTCTGCAGTGCTGAGCATGATCCCTTACTGAAAGCAGACAGGTCCAAAGTCCGGCCCAGAAAATATCACATATATTTTTGCGGAAGTTAGAAGTGGCTTTTGGTTATTTCTCATTAGCCTTCTATAAAAACACCACATGCATCTGACTACAAATTTTTTTTAAGTTGACGGCAACATGAATGTGACAGAACTGCTTGACCTTAAATTTAAATTTGAGGTATTCTATACAGTTTGTTTAATGACTCTCTAGATATAAAATAATTGTTTCTTTAGAGTTGTTCTCTGAGTGGCTTTTATTTGGTTAAATTGACATTTGAAAAATAAAGGTAATTGTGACAATGATTATTGTTTCATAAGTGTGTATTTTTATATAACGTTTGTTGTTGAAAAAAAGTCAGAAGGCACTATTAGTTGCTAGGCATCTTCACTTGTATCAAATTTAAAAAAAGTTTTGACCACCCCCCCTACTTGAAATAACACTTGCAGTGTTTTTGAGTAATAAAAAATATAGTCAAGTGGGCTTACTGGGCTATGGTCCGTTATTGTTAATGTACCTTAATACAGTGTATTTCAAAAGTGAGTACACCTCTCACATTTCTGCCGATATTTCAGTATATCTTTTCATGGAAAAATGACGTTTTGACACAATGAAAAGTAGTGTGTGTGCAGTTTATATAACAGTGTAAATTTATTCCTCCATTAAAACCACCAGCAACAAACGTGAGTACACCCCAAGAGACTTAAATGCCCTACATACCTAAATGCCCAAATTGAGCACTTCTTGTCAATTTCCCTCCAAAATGTTATGTGACGCATTTGTGTTACTAGGTCTCAGGTGTGCGGTCTGAGCACTGACAGGCTGACCCCCCAAACCTCCCCCTCCACCTCTTTAATCTCTGCAGAAAGTCTTAGAAAGATAGGTGGAGGAGTGCTGTCAGCATTGCTGCAGAGATTGAAAAGGTGGGGGGGGGGGGTCAGCCTGTCAGTGCTCAGACCATGCACCGTACACTACATCAAACTGGTCTGCATGGCTGTCACAACAGAAGGAAGCTTATTCTGAAATGTGTACACAAGAAAGCTTGCACAGTTTGTGGAAGACATGTAAACAAAGGACATGGATTAATGTAACTGTGTCCTATGTTTGGTTCAGTCTGAAGCATGTGTGGCGGTAATCAGGTAAGAAGTACAAAGATAAATGTGTCATACTTACAGTCAAGCATGGTGGAGGGAATGCCAATGCAGCAGGTGTTGGAGAGTCCATTTTATTGAGGGACACATGAACTCCAATATTTACTGTGAAATACTGAAGGAGAGCATGATCCCCTCCCTTCAGGGCAGTGTTATAGCATTATAATGACCCCAAACACACCTCTAAAACCACCACTGCTTTATTGAAGAGAAGGACTGGCCAAGCATGTCTCCAGACCTAAACCCAATAGAACATCTTTGGGGCATCCTCAAGCGATAGGTGGAGGAGCACAAAGTGTCGAATATCCGCCAGCTCCGTGATGTCGTCATGGAGGAGTGCAAAAGCATTCCGTTGGCCACCTGTAAAGCTCTGGTAAAAGCCATGCCCAGGAGAGTAAAGCCAGTTGTGAAAAATAATGGTGGCCACACAAAATATTGACACTTGAGGAATTTTCATTAAGGTGTGTACTCACTTTTGTTGCTGGTGGTTTAGACATTAATGGCTGTATATTATTTATTTTGAGGGAAGAATAAATTAACAGTTATATAAGCTGCACACAGACTACTTTTCATTATGTCAAAGTGTCATTTTGTCAGTGTTGTCCCATGAAAAGACATACTTAAATATCTGCAGAAATGTGAGGGGTATACCTACTTTTGTAATACGCTGTACATGTTCAGTAAGTGCATGTGCCCAAAACCACTGAATGCTGAACAGCCACTGAACGTTTTAAATCAAACAGTGCTGTGTATTTTTGATTTTCATGTAAAATACTAATCTGCCAAGTCAGAACACACATGGCTCATTAAGTGAATGGCAATTTAAACGCTAATTGGTTTATTCTATGTTATGCCTAAAACACACCCATGAATAATTACGAATAATTAATTTATACATACTTTTTGCACCATGCAAGCGTACTTGTCCCATCATTGACATAGCAAACATACACTGACACACCCCAAAACAAGCTGTCTGGTTGACTGCTTGCTAAAGATTGCCACAATAGCATCCTTAGTAATTCATTATTTAAATTAATTGTACTCTAGCTTAAGTAACAGTTTTGTACATTGGCCATCATTAGAACAGCTAATATGAAGTGATTTACTGTCCTTTTGTGCTGTTGAAAATGTCATTGACAGAAGTGATAAATGACAACAGCCAGCTGGAGGTGGATCCATGTGAAGGGCACATTGCTGACAACAGCCGAGTGTTGGGTGTTTATATTCATCGTGCAGACCGACTTAAGACTGACCTTCTGACATCGCAGCCCATGGTCAAGATCCATGTTGTGGATCAGATTACAGGACAGTATGTAAAAAAGGAGGACAGGTGTGGAATGTTGTTTGAAAAATTTTCAAGTTGTACAGGAGTGATGGCACCACCACAATTTTGGCATTTAAAGGCTTGTAATTTCTCTGTTTTTTGTTAGCCATCGTCGAGTCTCCTCCTTTTATGAACAGGAGAATATCGAGCACATTCTTCCCATCATTACTCAGCCTTTTGACTACAAGAAACACAAGACAACACTTCCTGAATGGGAGGAGCAGATAATCTTTAATGAGCGGTTTAGTTACTTTCTTCAGGAGGATGAGGAGAGCCCACAAACAATGCTCTTCTTTGAGGTAAAGTTGTTAGTATTATCAGTAGTAGTATTTATGGATTTTGAAATTGCTGCTTTAAGTAGTACTTAGTAGAAAAAGGTAATGCAACATTTTTGTTGCAGATCCTTGATTTTATCAGTGTGGAAGAAGTAAAAGCAAATATTTTCCCTGACTTACGAGATCAAGGTTTTCGTAAGATTGCTTGGGCTTTTTTAAAGGCAAGTTGATTTGATTTTTAAAGATTGTTTAAAATTGAAAATTAAAATTTTGCTTGTCAGGCATTGAATTTATTTTCTTATATATTCAGGTTTTCTGGCAAACCTTGACCTTTTTTAAATTAAATTAATTTCAGCTTGTGGGGACCAATGGTGTGCGGAACACTGACAGTAAACTGCGACTACAGCTATTCCGCCCTCCACCCAGGGTTCGGAACAATTCTCAAATGGTTGATGTGTTTCATTGGTGGTCAAAGTTTCCTAGAAACAGATATGATTCAACATTGTATGTCACTGTGAAAGGCCTCAAACTACCTGAACACGTGAGTATAAACCATTGTTGAAACTGTGGAATGATTACATTAACATTGAGTTCTTTAGCAGATGCCATTTGGTAATTTTGCTTTTTCTGACACTTATATGTTTGAAATGAAGTATTTTATTATAAATATAGAAATTAGTTTAAAAGTCACATGTGAAAATTATTGACTTCCCTGAATATTTGCCACATTTGCTACATTCCCTATTTTGCTAATAAAACAACACTTTGATCTTTAATAACATTTTCTCTCATTTGTAAATCGTTGCTAAATGTAAAAGTACAAGTTTCATTATTATGTATTATTATTACACATTAAAAACCTACATGAATCAACTGTGCTAAATAAAGAAACTTTTTTTAACCTTATGAGATCAGTACATATGTTTGGACATTTCTCATTTAAAACCACAATGTCAGTAAATTTACTATTACTATTCGTATAAAAACATATTTTAAAAACAGCTTTTTCTGGATGATAAAACAACATATTAAATCTCATTACCTATGAATTGAATAAATTTGATGTTTAATTGCTTTTCACGATGTAAAATTTAACAAGTAAATAGTAACTGACTTTTAATGAGAAAATTACATTTTTACATATAAATATAAATAAAAACCATAACACGTTTGACTAAATATCTCTGAAGCTTTGATTATGGCTGTGGTTAGTAACATTTTACAGAGCTGTGATAGAATCCATAACTGAATTACATATTCTTCAAATTAATTAGGCTCATTAAATGAAAACAGTTACTGTAACTAGGTGGATCCCAGTATTCGCTCAATGATGGCTCTACAGCAAGAGAGAGGCAGTGCAACATATACTGAACTCCATGCTGAACTTGCCCAAAAATCTTCCACCCAGCTATTAAAGAGCAAATCAGAAGCCATAAAGTGGAATCGTCTTCCTGGGCAGGTAAAATTATTGTCATCATAAAATACGATGAAACTGTTGTTCTGTTAAAAATAAAAAGTTATGTTTGTCAGGTGTGTCGTATTCCCAACAAGCCAATGCATTCATTCCGAGGAGGTCAGATGGGCTGCTATACGTTGCGCTTCTCTCATGATGGTAGAGCCTTGGCTGCAGCATGTGCAGACCGAGATGCTTTTCCAATTATAGGTACGTCATTTAGCTTCATAGCTACTCCATACATAAGTATGCATTGTTGTGCTTCTTTAGTATATATGATAATATGAGATTAAATGAAATAATTTACTGCTTGTGAATAAAGAAGATAGAAGTGCTGTCAACTTTCACCTTGTGTAACTTATTCTAGAAAGCAGCTTTTATCATTGGAGTTCTACTGAAATTGCTCCTTGCTAAAGTGAAGCTGGGTTAAGCTCTGTGTGTTTTTAAATAAAAAATGATCGTCTCAATATTTTTTTGTAGTTTATGAGATCCCTTCAGGAAAGGTCCTTGCCTCATTTAATGGTCACCTCAGTACTGTATATGATCTCTGTTGGGACAAAGATGACAATTCTCTTCTGTCTGCATCCTCTGATGGAACAGTTAGGTAAACACTCATTTGCCTTATAGTCTGACAAAAAAATATACATTATAAGTTAAAATACTTATCCAGTAAATATGACCTTCTCTTAGAGCATGGGACATTGAAAGACTCCAGGGTCTTTCTCAAAAGATCCTTCCTCATCCATCATTTGTATACTGTGCCCAATATCACCCTTTTACTCAGAACCTGGTGGTTACTGGGGGATATGATGGTCTACTTCGAGTTTGGAATTTGGATATTAAAGATGTAAATGGACAACTGCTGCAAGAATTTGAGGGACACAAGACCTTCATCAACACACTTTGTTTTGATAAAGAAGGTAAATAAAGTAATTATTGTTGTTGATAAGTACAATGTTAAATGACAATAACGATTTGCTTCTGACACAGGAACCAGGTTGTTTTCTGCAGACAATGCTGGTGTAATTATTGTGTGGAGCACTCCAATGGAAAATTTGGAACAACTTGACGCAACTAGTCTCTGGAAAACTGAAATGGTAAAACTTATAGTTTTGCTCATCACTAGTCCCATCCACAGATACACTGCAACAAACTAAATGTTTTTAGCCATTAGAATTAGTAAATGCCAATAGGGGATTGTCATCCTTCTAAAAAAAGGTGCCACCCTCTCTCGACTAAGAAATTGTAAGGCTTTGATCCCTGGCTTTGAGAAGGGCTGTACTTAATTCTCTGGTCTTTTAAAGTTGTTTATATGTAAAAACAGTTTATTTTATTTTAGAGAGCTGTCCACTTTCAACAATAAATATTTTAACAACTACATAAGGTATATTTATGTTCACAGAAAATAAATGAAACTGATCTGAATGGAATTTCTATCAACTCCTTGGAAGTGCATCCAAATGGCAGACGTCTTTTAATTCACGCCAAAGACGGCATATTGAGAGTAATGGATTTAAGAATGTAATGTATCTGTCATTATTTCAATTCATACAATATGTATATGGAATAAAAGTATATATTTCAGGAAATAAATATGTGGTAGTGTTTAGTCACTTAGATCATTTCATATTACAGACTGGCTGTAAAGAAATATAGTGGTGCTAAAAACTACAGAGAGCGGATCAACAGCACCATCACTCCTTGTGGAAGCTTCATTTTTTCAGGCAGTGAGGATGGATTTGCATATGTGTGGAATGCTGAGACAGGTAAATAAACTGAAGTGCTATTTTTTTTAATGAATTTAGTAAGGATTTTAAAGATGAATTTAAAGTTTTTCATTATGAGTCACATGGTAACTTTATTTCAAGAATAGCTTATACTTGGGTTCCATTCGGCAAACTTTGCTGTCACATTGACTGCTAAATAAGTTAATTTAATGCTGTTATTTAAAATGTTCAATAACTATTTAGCTCACCTGCAAGAGCAAAATGTGCTGTGGTTGGTTTAAAATTTTTGGAAATTTTTAAAAACCTTTCTGTATTGTGACATAAATAACATAACTCCTGACATGTAGCAAGAGTCTTTATAGATGCATGTCAAAACTGACCTTGGTTCTGTTGTGTTCTTGTAACTACATGCCGCCTGATTTTTTTTTTTTTCTTTCACATTTAGTAGCTAGATTAATTCACATTTTCAAAAAGCAATTTAGTATCTTCAGTTCCCCTGCATGTTTATGGTAAATACTGGAGTTAACAAAAAAAACACAGCTGAACCAGAAGTTTTTTTGATGTGTAATGACTGTCCCACCCACTGCGTCTCCATGCCACCTTTACAAACGATATGAATAAAATTAGTCAGATATATCAATAAATCATTTTTATATTCTGTAGGTGATCAAGTAGCTGTGTACTCTGAGTTGGGCTATTCGACTGCTCTTCGAGGAGTGGCTTTTCATCCCCATGAACACATGGTCGCTTTCTGTGCTTTTGGGCCGAACCAGCCAATTCAGTTATATCTGTATGACCATAAAGGTAAGTGCACAAATGTTTGGGCAGTGTGTGTGTGTAGTGTACAGTCGTATACAGAAATACAATACTATTCCATGACTTCAGGAACGTTAGAATTCATAAAGGTAAAATTCTCTGTAGCGCTACATATAAATTTACGTTTAAATTAAGTATTTATGTAAAAAAGACATAAATGATGTAGTATTTTACAGTAGCAGAATATTTGTTTTGCATACTTTTACGCAACCCCTATTTAATATTGCTAATTTAAAAATCTACTCTTAGTCTATATGAGAATTTAATATCAGTCCTTTTTGCTTTAGCTGTCATGTGCTAAAAAACACCAATATAACAAGACAAGATGTCCCAGTAAGTTCTGATAATGAGGAAGAATAATAGTGCACAGAAACATTCAAACTCATTTGCGTAATTGTCTTTTGTTTTAACATTTTCAGTTCCTCTTATCATGTTATTTGGGTGAGAGATGACTCTCAGTGCTACAATTATACTGATGTTGTGTGTTTTCATGTGTTGCACACTACCACCACCATGTCAGCGTTGTTAAGAGTATTACCAGTTCATGTAGTGGTCATAACCACAATAATGTCTTATTTTTAACAGTATTCATGTTTTTATTTTACTATATTATAAAAATATATCAGTATTATCTGTTTTTAATAGTTGCTCATATGGAGATAGAGGCTATAAGGATGCTGAACAGGTCTGATGTTACTGATAATAAAACAATCAGGAATCAGTCAGACCAGGCTTTGCCAGATGCTATGACCTCTGAGATGGACCAGTTTACTACTACAGCTCGTATGTCCCTCAAGATGCAGCGAGTCAAACACAAACTTGACTCAGTCCTGGTAAGATGCAGGCAGTTAAACACGGTTTACCATAAAAATTTATGACCACTAACCCAAAGACAGATGGAACAATCAGATATTTCAAATTCATCCTGTCAATTTCTTAACCACACATTATTAGTACACGTTCAAAATATGTGTTCAGTTATAATAAACCCAAAATGTTGATAAAGCCTGATATATCCATCATCTCATTATTTTAACTTATCATTAGGCTCACTGATTTTTTATATTTTTTCCCTTCAATGTCACATGTCGTTAATTATCTTTTCTTTATATTTATATTTGTTTTATTACATTAGGAGCCACATCACAATGTTTCTAGTATGGAATACCTTTATGACCAGGGTAAGTATTAACCATATGGAATTCGATAAAGTGTTTCTGATTCTTTATTTATAAGTTGATTAAAACAATCATTTGCATTTGCATTTAAATAGCAATGTTCAGAATTCCCCTAAAACTTATTTCTAAGTTCTATTTAACTTTCAGGTACAGTATAGTTTATTGAATGTAAAACCATGGGTGAGGATTGTCAATTAGTTATTAAACTTTTTTTTTTAACAGCAGTAGAGTATCTACCTCACTCAAAGAAATTCTTACAAGACCATTCTGTGATTTAATTCCGCTGTCCACCAGTGTTGGTCTTACCAATGCATTTATACAGTTTTAAAAATGAGCATTACTTAACAGAGAATAAAAACATATTCACATACAATATTTTTATAAAATAAATGTGTGGAAAAGGTTTAAATGAATGGGTTTAAACTAACTTCAAATTCAGTCTTTCATCCAACATTTTATTCTAAAACACATACCTTGTCTTAATTCACTTAGGAATTAATTCACTATATTTTATGAATGTAAAATCTCACAATAATAGTACCGACAATATTTGTTTTGCTTTTTTTTCTTTCACTATATTGTCAGTGGCTTGAAAGTTTACTTTGAAGTGTACTTTGAAACATTGTATTTAAGTGTTGTCTTTGAATTGTTTAATTTGGGTAAAACAATTTAAGTATCCTTCACAAGCTTGTAGGCCTCATGACTAGCATATGCTTTTAAAAAATTTACCCCATGACCTTTTTTTTTTTTGATCATTTAATTTAAAGTATTTTAAAAACAGTAATGTTTGGCTGTCTCTCTCTCTCTCTCTCTTGCTGTCTCTCTCTATTAAATATATAATTTATATATTTGCTTTTTATTAATAAAAATGTATCGTTCTATTAAAGGAAGCATGGTTCAGCTGGGAAGAAGTTTAATACAAGAGGCAAGTGGCAGTGGTAATATTAAAAGAGATGATGTGTGAAATGTAAATTAAAACAGACAAACTTTTGTTTACAAACAATAATAATTTTTAATAATTTTCACCATTTGCTTATGTAGTTTGTTTTAGAGCATTATGAATCTCTTATTTGTTAATTTCTTGTTAAAATCATCCTTATGAAGTGCTTTTTATAAACAAATCTGACACTTAATTAATATACCGTAATAGCACTATTCTAAATCAAGGGTTTAAATGGTTTGTACACCATTGTATTCAATTTGAATTTACATTTTTCATCAATGTTTCATCTCTTCAGTTTTTTTCACTGACAACTGTAATTGTATTTTGAAATTGTAATTATTAATATAAATCAATTTTAAATGCAATGCCTGGTAATTTGGGATACATATATGATCACATTGGTGATGGTTACACCCATGCTTAATAGTAATTTCCAATTTTGTCCTACATGAAAAGAGATTTATTTAATACAAATTTCAGTCTTTCATTAACAAAAGTTCGACCCTATAAACTTTTCTGGCAAATACTGTACCTTGGATGCTCCTTCTTTAATTAATAGCAAGTCTCTAACCTGTAACAAATATTGTTTAGTGATTTAAAGTAATGCATCTTTAAGCATTCTGAATTGAGGTTGCGATATTCTTATATAAATGGAAATTAATGTGACTTTAATTTTGTGATATTTTAGAGTCTACAGGTTTCTCTACCACCACCATCTCTTTTGTCTCCACATTCCAAATCACAGATATCCAGTTTACTTGGTGCCCAAGCCACAGTTCCTTCACAAATCTGTATGTACAACATGGATGTTAATTTGCTTTATAAGTAAAATGAGATTATAGTACCAATTCCTGTATAATCTATTGAGAATCCTTTCTTTTTTTACAGTTGGCTCTAATTTTGGTCAGCCTATTAGAAGGATGCCGTCTATAAAACAAAGGGTAACACATTATTGTGGTTAGATCATTTATAAGTATAAATGTATTTGTTGTATATTAAATCTAACAACATTATATAATCTTCAGAGCCTTCTAGGGCATGAATATCCATCACAAGCGGAAACAGATATGTCACAAGTTCAGCAGACAGTAAGTCATAACTGCTGTCAGTTTTGAATATTATACATCAAATGTTTATTTCTCAACAAGAAAACACGTCTGGTTTTTATCCCCTTTTGTGTTTTATAGGTTATGGCTTTGTACGACTACAATGCCTGTCGCTCGGATGAGCTCACGATACGGCGTGGTGACGTGATACTCGTCCTGTATAAAGACAATGACAGCTGGTGGTTTGGACAGATGGCTACTGGACATCAAGGCTATTTTCCAGCTGCTTATGTGGCTAATGAAAGTTGGTAGAACTTTGTCTAATGTTGTTTTAAATTATTTTTTTTTTACACCAAGCTGAAACCTAATATGTATTGTATTTGTCACAAAAAGAAGGATTTGATGAAGAGCTCTCACGGGCAATCGAGGGCGAACCTGGACCCTCGGAGCCAGCAGAAGTTAGTCAATTGACACCAGCCAGAGTAACGTCTCTTTCTTTTATTTCTTTCTTTTTTAAATAATAAGTTTAGGCTTTATTAAAGCTGATCTATAAAATGAGAACAAAACATGACTAGCTTTAGCACTGTGTTTATACATGCACAACATGGTTCAATAATCCTTGTGGATACCAATACCATAATAT
>JAOUQT010045433.1:0-10969 GCA_025769995.1 Xyliphius kryptos
AGAGTGCATTATTTCTGAAAAAATCAAGTGTTCTTGAATTGTTCTCTAATTTTGATCTCCAGTGTATATATACACAGAGAGAGAGAGAGAGAGAGAGAGAGAGAGAGAGAAAGAGAGAGAAAGAGAAAGGAAATCCTTCATCTGATGCAGATGTGCTGTATAAACACACCTGTAATTTTCGGTGACACTCTGCCCCTGGCTCTGGCCCACTTGCTGTGTTTGGGTTATATAATTAGCATTAGGGTGATACTAAAATAGTGTTGTGCTTCCGACATCCTGATTGCCTGTTGTTCCAAACAACTAAAGATGATAACGGGGGGAGGATGGGGGTAAAAAAAAAAATCTGCCCTAGATTTCATTAAAACACAGAGTGTGAGTTTGACACTTAAAGTGATAATAAGATGACGAGAACATTATGTAAATCCGAAAGCAGAACTTGACTGTGTGATGAGACACCCATGATTATCTTAACCTTTAGAATGATTACTTTAAATAAACAGGTTTGTTAAAATAATGTCTTCTATAATACTGCATGATTTTCATTTAAGAATAAAAATAAAGAATACAATATTTACTTATTTTTATGTTATCTAGCGTATATATTATATAGCGTAAAGGGCAAAAAGCCATCCAGCAGTGTGTGTATAACTCAATCTGATGTGTGGTCAGCAGTGTGGGCTTGTTCAGTTCTGAGACCATTTACTTTTATCTCTTAATAAAAGGTGTTTTTTGTTTTTTTACTTTTTCTTATGAGATTCTATTTAATCTCCTCCCTGCAGAAGCTCCTGGTGTCAACACACCTAGTTCAAACTTACAGAACTGTTCCCCCTTCCCGTCCATCCTTTTGTCTCTTTTCCTCCTTTTCTGTAAGAATCTGAGCACTCTGCGTTAGCTGCTTCGCTGTCACATTGCGCGCACACAGCAGTCAGTCAGAGGAGGAGAGTATGAACACATAACCTGAGGGAGAGCGATTCAGAGCGTCTGAGGCTGATACATTAGGAAAGGACAGCCAAAGGCACACAAACTATTTGGCAAATGGGACTCAAGCTTGTTAAATCTAACCTGGCAGAATGCAGCCGAGATTTATACCTTATTCTAAAAACTATTACATACTGGAAGTGCGATTTTTACTAGTAGTCTATGTCTGTTCATCCATCTAACTAACTTTTTTTTTTTACTCACAGTAAAAGCAATGAGGTAGTTTCTGGATGTAATACCTGCACGTTAGCTTGTTTCTAAAATAGTTAGATCATATTAAAACAGATTAAAGCAAAAATATTGATATTTATATAGGAAGTTTTAAATTCCTATATAAAAAAGTCCAGGTTTCAAGTTTTAGTCATATGATTGATAGACTGAGGATCTGTTCAGGGTCCTACATCTTTTTTACAATAATTAAAATTTTATAGTAAAAGACACAACTGCAGATCACACTTTTAAAAACCATAAAGCCTTTCAGCCTCAATTAATCCAATTTAACAGTAGAAATTACTGTAATTAATAGTTTTTTTTTCCAATGAATTGTGATACATGTTAATCCTTGAAATTATATAAATAAATGAATTCTAAATGTGACTAAAAGTCATTAGGACATTCAACTTTAAACCAACATGCACGGATCACATAACCTGGACATGTCTCATTGTACCCCCATCAAGTTTCCTTTGAGAAGTAAAAGTAAATGTTCTACCTTTAGTGCCATCATGGGAACAAAAAAGGTTTTCACATGCAGCAGCCAATCAAAGAAAAAGAAATTATTAAAAAAATAAAAGCGGCATTAAGATTGCTGAAATCGGCCGCAGTTGTTGTCCACAAGTTCCATGTTGTCAAATTAATCTGTATCAAAACTGGGTGGAGCGAAATGTGAATACCATTTAAATTACTGTTTAAATTACCATTTAAACATGTTTTATATTTTTTTATATAAAATAATATAGAATATGCTATATATAGAATAAAAATTATTTGTTCTGTTTCATTATTAAATATTACATTTATTTTTGATAAAATGTGTTTTATGTATTTTGGAGTCTTTATCATGATTAAATTGGATTTCCATTGATTTAAATGGAAATAGGTGCCTCAATTTGCATAGATTATTTGCAGACGGTTTCGCAACAAAAACTTTATTTTTGAAAAATTACAAAAAAATAAAAATATCTAGGGTTAGGGTTAATGCTCATCCTATTTTGTATTCGTCTTTTATCTTTGGAAAAAAAAAAAAGAGAGAGTATCATCAGATGTGTGCAGCATTTTAGCTGCCATGTCATACCATTCATTTATTTGGTTACCCTTCTCGTTTAATTTGTGATGATTTTTAGGGGAATATGGCAAAACGCAAGGGGAGTATTAAAAAATGTAAATTTACATTCATTGACTGCATTTGAAGGCTAGATTTTAAAAATACACTTATTCGGTTTGTATGCTATAAAAGTGGGTTGCGACTTCATGACCATGAGAAAATGTGGTTCCCGGGCTGAGACCAGTTGAGTTGAGAACCACGGACTTCGACCATCAAAATCTGTAATCCTACTCAATAGAATATTTATTCTCATCCAATCTGAGCTTTTACCTTTTAATCTTCTCTTTAAAATGTTTTACACTGAAGCAGAATGTACAGCAAACAATTTAACAACCCTTCCACAGGTGTCAGTAATCAGCCAAGATTCAACACTACTCAAACAATATGAGTTAATAAAAAGGATATGATTCTGTAGCAATTATACTATTATCTACAATTACTGTCATTTTGCATCTAATCAAATCCAGAGGGTTCCTGTCAGAGCCATGCTTATTCAATACATCAAACCCCTGCACATACCCCTCACACTACAAGCAGATGTTTGTGTGCGTGTTACTATAATTATTCAGACTAATAGAGGAAGATGTTTCAATACATGACAATCATTTTTTTCTCAGAACACGACAGAGTAATTACAGTAAGCTGTTAAATGTGCTGGTTGTAAGTAAATGTTTTTTGTCTATATAAAATAATCAGTTTCAATCTTTCAGCTGTTAACATAATTGCTGAATGTTCTGACGTGGGTTTCTGTGCTCATGCTGATTTAGTAAGAACGACCGATAAACGTGTGAAGACCATAAAACGAGTGGCAGTTCCTGCTCACAGTAAATTCACAGTGCTTTCTACATTATGATGTCGTATCCACGTCAAGTGATGACCTTACTATGCGGAAATAAACACTCAAAAATATTTAAAATCTTTAAGACAGGTGTGCCCACACTTTTCAGTCCAGTGAACAGGAAATCGAAATCTTTTTTTTTTATACAGTACAAGCCATAATAATAATACACTATTATTCTGATGATTTGCACTGATTGGTGTCAGCCAGGTGTAGGGAGTCTGAACAGCAGCTGCTGATGCCAATTCTCAAGCAGGCTTTCAAATGATCATTAGTGAGGGGAGGACCGATATCCGAACTTTATGTTCATGAGGGGAAAAGGCTGATTCACATAAGTAGGTTGATCCAAAAATGCTGTTTAATATGAAACACATTTTCTTATGTTTTTATTATTTTTTTATGCCCAGCAGAGGCCCTTGAATTCATTTGAATTTCAGTGTGCAGGACTAAAATTTGATCTTCCAATGCAGATCTGAGATCTGTATCTAGCAATAGATCTGAATCCTCTCCTTCAGCTTCTTTCATGTGTGCACTAAACAGCCGTCTCTGCAGAGGTTTCAACTTTTTACATCACATTTTAAATGAGATGCGATTGTGGCAGGATGGTGTGTGTGTGTGCGCGTCTGCACGCATGTGCATCTGATACCATGCTGTAAAGTGTTAATAAGTATTAACATCCTTTATTATTAGAACATGTGGAGTGTTCCACAGCCTTCTACCAACATGCACTGTACACTGATCGTTGATCGACTTATTGGGCATGCCTGCTTCAAGACATTTGATTATTTGAATCTGTCAGACTTTCAAAGACCAGGCTGTTTGGAAGTGCATGGATACGTGAGAAAAGCTCCAGCTAGTGTTTAATTCATCACTCCTAAGCTTGTGCACACATTGGTTGTACCACTTTTTCAGAATAAAGTATGTATCTAAAATGCTGCATTTTAAGCATATAGTTCTTTGGTTCTATTTTAACACTTTTTAAATGCCGTTTGACTCCACCTTACTTGCTTAAACCCGAATATGGCACTGACATGTTGATTACAGCCTGACTGCCCCCCAACACTACCATCAGTGTGTGAGGTTTCACTAATCGGGAAACTACTTTTCACTGTGAATTTAATCACTTGATCTTCTGACCACAACTCAATTCATGATATCTATAAACAGATCATGCAGCAGTATGTAAATATAGAGTTACTGGAAGTTTGAGGTACTAAAGAAATCTTTTAAAACTCCAAACATAATAGAACATAATTGCTATAATATCCAGCAGTATCCTACAGATTAATCACCACATTGCTTTCCGCATCACAGGATAACTGTGGGAAAATTATTGGTTTAACTAAGTCACAAATACAGTTTATAATTAGCCTACCCCAATTTGAGTAATAATACACATGGTTCAAGCTGAGACCTGTGAATTACTTAATAGTCATATCCTCTATTGACTTCAGTCGTATGGGATCCTTAAGCTCTTGGCGCCAACGTCTCCATGCTAACACTTCACGGGAAGAGAGAGATTACGCCTTCTTATCTCAGCAGGCACACGTCGGGAATCCGAACATACTGCGGAAAGCGGCATAAACCTAGTTTTATAAAGTGCTGTGACCTGACCACTCTGGGTTCCTTTCTTTTTCATTTTTCATTCCGCCTCTTCAGAGAACTGTAATTGAGAAATTTAATGGCCGAGTTGGGTGGGAACGGGCAGATTGCTCTTGACCTTCTACTACCTGATCTGAATAACTGTTTCACTTCGAATTGCTTTAAGCCATAATTTTTTCTCCTGTCTTTTGTTCTGCTTGTTGACATTTAATGGATAAGACTCATTACATTAAGATATTTAGTTACTTTGCTCTTAAATTATTTTAGGCAGTTTATTAATTAAGTGTTAACGTGTTCACAGGGTTGTTACGCCTACAGTCTGAAAAATACACAAACGCTTTACAGAACCTATTTGAAGCCAAAAGAAGGAATTTGA
Source organism: Xyliphius kryptos (assembly GCA_025769995.1). Lineage (NCBI taxonomy): Eukaryota > Metazoa > Chordata > Actinopteri > Siluriformes > Aspredinidae > Xyliphius > Xyliphius kryptos. Next base: position 5,119 of record JAOUQT010045433.1, read on the forward strand.
AATATCAGAAGAAAGAAATAAAACATCTTTTAGTACAACATAAAGTGGATACAATAAGAAATTAATATCAAGGATGATTAAAACCAGATTATTAAACGGATAGTTTTGGTCACTGAACCTGATTGACTGAGCCGTTTATCCAGCCGCTGACAAACACACACACCTCTGACACCTTCACAATTATATTAATGTGTGTTATACATTATTTTCCAGATGTTTTTTTGTTTTCAATAAACGTATTTATAAATCAAACCATGTTTTTATTTATTATAGTGTTTGTAACTGTTTTAGAAAAGCAATAAGGCACTCAAGGAAATGTACATGAAAGGAAGCAATTATTAAAATAAGGGAAGAAAGGATAAATGATGAACAAAAACAAAAAAGACAAAATCAAAAACAGAGAGACTTGAGGGAATACTAAATTACTTTGCACACAGAATGAAAGACTGCTGAGCTAAGTGTTCGGGATAAGAATGTAAGCTTTTAGGAAAAAGTCTGGTGTTTTCATTTAGCTAGATGAGCTCAGGTTCAGATAAAGAAACAAAGCTTCAACCAAAAGCAGAGCTCATTTAGACTTCCTCCTAAACAGGATTGCACGGTGCTTAAGAAGAGGAGGTGGAATAAAATCTAAACTAAGAGGACCTAATCGCTCACATGTGTAGGGATTGGTTAGTGAAAATGTGTGAAGGGGTAGAAATTATCACGGCTACACCCAGACTGTCAGAAATCTTCCCACATAACTGTTGCCTTGTTTATGTTCCAATATTTGGATGTAGAAAAAAAAAAAAAAAGTCTAGAAGTAATGTGGGATGAAACGCCTGAGAGACAATCAACATAAGAAGTGTGTTTCTGTTTTGTTTTTTTTTTTGTTTTTTTTTTTAGATTAAACTGAGGTTTTTATCTAGATTCCAATACATTAGAAGACCTGTGAACCGGATTCCAAAAAGCTGTTGCAAAGCCCAAATCCTAAAATACCAAAACATCACACTTCATCAAAACGGGTACAAACCGGGTAATTATGGTCTATAAATCTGATTGGCTAACCCGTTTGTCCAGCCGTGACAATGACAATAACACACATCTGAGTGCTTCCCATTCATATCAAAATGTTATATACATCATTTTCCCAATGTTTTTATCTTTATGATCCGTGTTCTGCAATTTGGCCACTAGACGGAGTGTTTGCTAGAGAAACCGATGTCCTATTACTCAGATCACTTAAAAAAATAAATCACCTTGCAGAAGTCTATCTTATTAACAGTTTTGCTTTTAATAAATGTATTTGTAAATCAAACCTTGTTTTTTTTTATTATAGTGTGGTTGTGACCATTTTATAAAAGCAATAAGACAGAGCAATATTGTGAATAGATCACAAGAAAGCGATGCAACTGTACTCCGATTCACGGCGGGCCTAACACCACCACTTTCCCATGATTTATTTACAATAATGACGCCTTCTCATACCTCAAACTTCTGTAATAATCATATTGAATTTTTGGTAATCTTTTGGTGAAACATGGTTTCTGTGGATGCACAGGGTCCTATCAGGGATGAGCATTCACACAGTGTGACAGTCTTAACTCTCACATCCGAGACATCCAACTACCCTGCCTCATCAAATCTCACCCCACTATAACAGTGCAACTTCCTCTCCAGGGTTTTGTTAGAGGTTAGAAAATCTTTCCTACTCAGACTTTGTGTGAGTGTGTGTGTGTAAGTTTCTTTTCTGCCCAAGAGTCAGAATGGGGGTAAAGGGTAGGGCGTCATTCCCCAGCTATTTGCTAAGGTTAAACTTTTTAAGAACAGTGGATTTAGATTTAATGAGCAAAGTTTCAGGATGTGATCAAAAGTCCAGTTCTGTCTGCTGCTGTGTTTCCAGAGGATTATCCTCCATTTACTCAGAGTTCATTTTACCCCAGAGACTTCACAGAACACACTCAACTGTTTAAACTGACCATATTTCCATTGATATTATGTAGAAACCATAGGAGAACATCTGTAAAAAACACATGACTTATTACACAGAATACAAGAATCTGGTGAAAATTAAACTCTTTAAGTAGAGATCTTACCGACAAAGTCACAAAAACAAACCTGTGATAATTTACAGATCAGTCTATCTTAACACAGAAGAGAATAAATAATGTGTATAACTACTTTACATCAGACATTTAAGCCATGAATCCTGCAACGAAGAACAATTCAGTTTCCCAGAAATAAACTGTCTATAAATGGTACAGTTTTAAGCATGAGAATCAAGTTAAGGTGTACTGATTTGTCCATACACCCCTCAAACCCAGCAGAGCCCGCAGGCAGAATATATAATCATGCCTTAATTAAGTTTTAGATGATCTCCATAATCATCAGGACACTCCCACACTAGTCACAGTACTGTTAAGTAGGTCTGCCATTACATAAACATCCTGTTAATCATACTAAAGTCTTTAGGTGGTTCAGTGATGAAGCTGTTTGACTACAACTGAAACCGAAAGGTTTAATCAAGTTGGTTGGATTTAAAGAACCTGCCAAATGATTTGAATAATATTTCAAATAAAGTAAAATCTGTATCATGACAGAAATAAACGACCCATATCAGAATATATACTGAGTGCTTTAGAAGAAACACTCCACACTTCCTTTTAATCTGGAATCTACCCTTTAAAGTTCCCTGTATCTGACCTAAACATTTGTTCCCGTGTTCGGTCTCCTCATCCATCTCTTCTACTGGATTCCACCTCTTATCGGCACTTTTTCTGTGAAGGGAATCAGTAATGCTGCTCATCTTTTTCACGCTTATCTCCAACCTGTGAACGTGTGCTCCCACCTTGCTGTTATCTAGAACCACGTACATGTTCACGCTTGCTAAAGAATGTCCCGTCGTCCGGTGTGATACCTCACAGATGATTCAAAGTGCACAGCAATGTTTTTATGGTCTTTCATACTTCTTACTCTTTTTTGATAAAGCTTATAATGAAATCCAATCAGAGCTGCATCCTACAACCATTTGCCACCATAAACCCAGTCTTCCATCACGAGGCAAGGAACGAAGAAAAACATTAGCAGAGGAAAGGCAGCAGAAATCAACAATTAAGCAAACCATGTTCATCACTAGTTTAAAGCTGAAACCTCACATTTAACCTTCTGGAAGCTTTGCATACATGATATATCTACATCAACTGTAAACTCATGTGAAAACCATTCTTTACAATGCGAGTAGCAGCGTTATTTTAAGGCAAAGCTCTAAAGCTCTTTAATAGATTATTAAACAAAGAAAAGAAAAAAAAACTCAAACAAAACTAAATTATTACACTACACAAAACAGAGCATAACATCTGCCAGCCTGCCTGTTATAAGCTGTCAATCACTCTGACACAGCCGCAACACCCACTAACTGGTGTGTGTCAGAGTGCAGTGACGCATCAGAAAAAAGGGATGTGTGATAAATGAACTGAAAGAACTTAACAGTTAAAAAAAAATTGTGTGTGCTTTAACCATGGCCTTATTTTCTTAGTTATTTGAGTTAAAATATTTACTATGGGACCAAAACAAATCAAACTAACTATTTTAATTTAGAGAATGCTATATATATATTATAGACAAAGCCTGATTAGCAGTTGAGCGAGATGGACAGATGAGTTCAGTTATGGAGATAAAGACAAAAAAAGGCTATAAAAAAATGTACATTAAATCAAGGTTTAAAAAATAGTTTAACTTATAGGAAGGCAAAAAAATATTTAAAAAAATCTGGCCTCAGTTTCCTACAATGCAAATGGTAAAATGTGTTAAATCTTTTGATTACAGCAACCTGTTTGAGCACTTTTACAAAAAGTGCAACAACATCTTTAACCAATAAAAACCATCTGATTACAAGGTCTGATTTCATGTATGATCTAGAAAAACACCCCACAGTCGAACCTGTTTATGTTAGTAAAGCAAATGAAACTGCTGCTTTTAAGATCCACAAAATAATAACTAATATGATGTAAATTACTTTTCCTGTCTCAACCTCAGCACATTTCAGACTTATTGAAGAGCTTATTGTAAATCATTCTTCACCTTCACTTTACAAAATGTTCCTTTCACTAATTGGCCACAAATTTCCATAGGCATGTTCGAGTAGTTTTGCAGAAAGACGTTTTGTAAAAATCTTAAAATCACAAAGTTTTGGAAATGGGGGTTTACCAAATTAGTGTTGGCATAATTAAGGTCAAATTGTGCAATATGTTGGAAGTGAGAAAATATGCATTTTTAAAAAAAGTCTTAGAGACATAACATTTCTGGAGCCTGTACAGTAAAATGCATGCAATTCCAAACATTAATAAATAACTGAATCTAGCAACATATAATCTGGCTAGATCCCAAATGGCTAATTATGTTTGTCTTCAGCTGTCAATGTTCTGCTCTAAAAAATAACAAAAAATTAATTAAAGGAGCCTGTAATTTTTATTTCATACAATGCATGATGTCAAGCTGTGTACTAGTCCAGATCAAAATGACATATTGCTTCATTAAATTTAATAAAATGCACTTAAATAATAAAAGTCACTCACTGGCCATTTGTTACACACACACATCCCCAAGTAATGTTCACATGTACGAACCTTACTTATGTTTACTCAAGGAGATTTATAAATTGATGAATGGAATGTCGGCTGTTACAGACCCAGCAGACTGCCTCTAAGCTCCTCCAGCTGAATCTATGAGCCTAATGAAGACATTTTCCAGCTACTATGACAGACGAAATTTACCCTAGCTCTAGAAAAAAAGCTTTGCTAAAATACCAAACTTCTCTTTTTTTTTTAAGCTTTGCTGGCTTCTCAGCCTTAGACATCACAGCAAACAAAATCTTCCTTTGAGCTGAAGGTTATCTCTCCAGAGAAATGCAGGTTACGCCCTATTTTATTTTCTTTGCAGAACTCAGAAAAAGGTCCTACCTTCAAAAGGCAGAAAGAATTGCCACTTAAACAAAAACCCCACAGAAGTGAAACATGTACATGACAACTACATCCTGAATTCAGAAAAACTGCATTGCACTACCTTTTATACACACACACGCACACACTTTAATTGGTTATTTCTTTAATGTGTGTGATGATTAAGTGACAACTAATGAAAATCCCAAATTGACTACCTGAGAAATTTTGAATGTTGAATATAAAAGTATGAGCATGTACAGCACTCAATACTTAGTTGAGGCTCATTTGGCCTGGATAACTGCAGCAATGCAGTGTGGCATGGAGTTGATCAGTCTGTCGTGGTGCTCAGTTGTTATGAGAACCCAAGTTGCCCTGAAAGTTGACTTCAGCTCTTCTGAATTGTTGGGTCTGACAAATCACATTTTCCTCTTCACATCACCTTAAATTTTCTATGGGGTTTAGGTCAGGTGAGTTGGCTGGCAAATTAAGAACAGGGGTCCATGGCCCTTAAACCAAGTACTGGTAGCTTTGGCACTGTGTGCAGGTAACAAGTCCTGTTGTGAAACATGCATGATATGGCACCCCAAACTATCACTGACTGTGAAAACTTTACACTCGACCTCAAGCAACGTGAATTCTGTGCCTTTCCTCTCTTTCTCCGACTCCACATGTTTTCTTTTTTCTCTCATCTATATAAATTGCAGCATATATAGTTAGGCGGCCATTTTAGGTATGTAAGCACATGGGTCTTTAGACTCATTGCAAGGTATTGTATTTGGCTCTGTCCTACAATTCTAAGCGTTATTACTCTGGTTATTGTCTCTTTGTTATGACCTTTGACTGTGTATTTGGTATATGGACTTTGGATTGTGTTTTGGTATTGTTTGCCTGCACCTGCCTTCCAATGCAAGTATCTGTGACCATTTATGACATAT
>JAOUQT010045443.1:0-10968 GCA_025769995.1 Xyliphius kryptos
GGGGGACCCGCTAGGGGCGTACTGAGAACCGGGGGACCCGCTAGGGGCGTACTGAGAACCGGGGGACCCGCTAAGGGAGTACTGAAAACCGGGGGACCCGCTAAGGGAGTACTGAGAACCGGGGGACCCGCTAAGGGAGTACTGAGAACCGGGGGACCCGCTCGGGGTGTACTGAGAAACTGGGGACCCGCTCCGGGCATACTGAGAACCTGGGGATCCGCTAGAGACGTACAGAGAACCGGGGGACCCACTCGGGGTACACTGTGACGAGGAAGACCCACGTGGGGCGTATTCTAACTCTGAAAACCCACACGGAGCACCCTCTGATACTGAAAATCCTCGTGGGGCATACTTTAATTCTGAAACCCCACCCGGGGCATTCTCTAATGCAGAAAACCCACACGGGGCACACTCTGACTCTAAAGCCCCACCAGGGGCATATTCTAATTCTAAAGACCCACATGGGGCATACTGAGACATGGGAGACCCCCCTGGGGCATACTCTAAACCTGAAACCCCACACGGGGCAAACTCTGACTCTAAAGCCCCACCAGGGGCATATTCATACACAGAAGACCCACCTGGGGCACACACTGACACCGCAGACTCACACGGAGCGCACTCAGACACAGAAGACTCACACGCAGCTCCGCTGCGGGGTACACGCCCCCTGCGAGCAGCGCGGCTGCGCCGGGACCGCCTCCTCGGGGAAGCCGGAGAAGACGGCCGTTTAATGGCGCAGCGCGCGAAGTCTGGCCACAGACATGGCGAATTCAGGAGGGTGGATCGGGGAAGGATGTGACCGCTCAACCAGGACTCGAAAAGCTCCGAGTACTCCCTCGAGCGGAACACCTCCTCCCCGCTGCACCCCCGCGGGATCGCCATTCTGCCCCGGCCCAAAAAAAAACTAAGAATTTCCCCGTCTTGGGAACTCCACAAAATAACAAAAATACCTCACCTGGGTACCTGGACTCCTAACGTTGGTATGTCCAACTGTCACGCTCCGCTTGCGCCTCGAAACACGGCTGCGCCAACGCATGCGCAGAGCCGAAGCGCACTTACGCGCCGTAGGGAGCCAGGCAAAACCAGTGAGTGAAGCGGGGGGAATTTATTTCCACAGAAAACACAGACCAAAAACACAGAGGCATACGCAACAGCGGGGTGACACAAACGTGGACATACACGGAGGACCGGGAGACACGGAACTAAATACAAGAGGGAACAAGATCACATGACACAACCGAACCAATAAACAGACAAAACCAATAATCATTAAACAAGGACACTTAACGAAGATAATGAACTTAATTTAAATCAGGTGCCCGTGGCACCTGTAACAACTTGGGACCAGGAATCTAAGTGGGGACATTCAGGTCTCAAGGCTAGTCATTAACCTCTAACCTGCGACTGCCTTGTCTCTAGTACTTGCTATTTATATAATAGCACACATTTTAGTTGTAAAATAGACATTGTTTACTTTAAAAACAAATATTTTTAATCAGCTTTCTAGCTGCAAAATGCAACTACTGTATATTTTACAAAGATTTTTACATTTTGTTGGAAAACAGTTGCACACACCTTTAGCCAGACCTTTAAAGCCTAGCTAGGAAATAAACGTCAGTTAATTCCATTGAAAGCTGTGGCATAAATCAGTCACATTTATTTTCAACATCGGTGAGTAGATTTGGTGTGGCAAATTGGAAAGGACATTTGTGTGTCCATCTGTGAAACAAATTCTAGAACTCTGATTGTAGCTGTTTTTGGTTCGTGACCTTAAATATACTAGACGATATGGAAGGATTTAATTTTACAAGCAGTGTACAAGTCTTTCAACAGGGGTTTGTCAATAATATAATTCCTCTACTCTATGTAGAGGAATGTTTGGTGTAATTAAAAGGCTGGATTTGTAGTTTTAGTTCATGTGCCTAAACACTGATACAGATGCACAGTTTTGTGGAACACATCAGAGCCTGTGGTACTTGTTTTTGTTTTGTGCATGTGGTTTGGCACCGACTACTAGAGAAACCTTAAATGCATAGTTGTTTAACTGTAAATCCAAGCTACAAACAGGATTTTTATCACGTGTTGGAATCATGACAGCTAAACATGGCTGTTTAAATGGAACACTGCTCGGAAACTGAGAAATCAAACAGTTGTAAAAAGTCCATCTTTATATAACCATGTATTTTGGCTAAATGTTCTAGAATAATAAAATAAGCTTACACCAGGGAAAGGCCCAAAAAAGGGATTTTAAGTTGATAGTAAGTCCAAGGGGACGCAAGATTTGACATTGAGAAAAAAAATCGAAACAACACATTCTCACAGGCAATATCACACGTAACACACATAATGTTCATACACAAAAGACTGATTTTGTTATGTCTTCCCATTTACTTTTACTGCTCCAGTCCCCACCCTGTTTTGTTTTCATCTGCTTGCATTTGAGTTAAATCCCAGGGCTGGCCTTAAAAGCCAAATCTGGTACCTTATGGTTATGGTCTGTGTAATAGCACAAACATGTTACCGTCTTGACCATCAGACCGACAAGAGATGACCGACATTCTGAAACAATTATGACAAAGCTAAAACCTCTGTTGCATATATTCTTAGCTTTGGAAATGATGACAATGGGCATAATGCAACAATATTTGTTTAGATTTTTCTTTTATAATGCAAAATTATAAGTAAACTCCAAATGCACAGAGTGATTTTAAACATCCACATCAAATCAATGTAGTGTTCCATTAAGTAGAGGTAGCTTGGTACAGGCAAAAACACATGGAAAACAGTGCTTGTGCTACACTGTCACCTCCTAACCTCAAAAGAATTGGCGAGTAATTTGGAATTTGACATGGGCAGTAATATGAATCATTTATCTCCTGTTGTAAATTTGTGATTTGTGCCTGTATTGTAGCTGTGCTTGTACAATCGTTCCTGGAGCAAATTCTCTTGTGTTATTTTTCACAGCTTGTGCAGCTTTACTGTTAAAAAGTCCTCCTCCCAATTTTCTTTTATGATGAATGCCGATATCTGTTCAGTAATTTAAATGACAAGAAATACAGATGACAGTACTGAGTCACCAAGTTGTCCTATAGATTGGCGGATAGGTAAAATGGTAAACAACAGCTGCCTTTATTTTATTTAAATAATAATAGGAGCAGACTACACCTAAACCCGACATTTTAAAGATCACTATGTACACAACTCTCTCACATTGTGCCCCACATTAAATCTGGTGTTTATGAATTGTTTTTCAGTTGCATCTGGCCAGGGATATGTACATGTATCGGGCACATCCATGCTTTTATTTTTCATTGGAACACTGGGGCTCTGTGCAAGAACAAGGATTCATCATTAATTATAATATTGATTTAAGTTTAACACTTCAGCAGCCCATATTTCCAGCACAAATAGAAGGGGTTCAGTCATAGAAGGGAATATGCAATCAAGTATATACAGTTAACCAACTAGCGGATCTTTCTTGAGGTTGCTAGAGTAAACCTATGCAAAGCCAGGAAACACATACATATCCAAAAGAAGATATGTGTGTGCCACATCCTAACTTTAAAACCTTAAATGCGATCAAAGGTGTCCAGTCATGTTATCATAAGCTGTTTCTGGATGAGAGTAAGGCACTAGACACAGCAGCTCCTCATGAATAAAAGTTTCGAAAAGTGGAGATCATTGGGCCTGAGGTGAAATATTCATCTGGGTAACAGCCCTCTCATGTGAAGACCCGTGTGAGTCCATTAAGTAACGGCAATGACTACGACAAGAAAACTACACTAAGAATATTTTTAATTTACCTACCACATAATTAATCACTCCTTTTGGACAATTCACCTCCATTTGTTTCTATACCTATTTACATCATCTACTACTTCAGTTTATATGTTATCAGTTAATCCCTGTCATTTTCTTCTTACGCAGACATTCCCTTTCTCAGAAGAGAAGGCACACTTTTGCACACTTCAGCAAATGAATAAAAACAAGTCCACCAAGAAATCTGATTTCATTCTTGCTTTTGCTGCTCACTCTGTTATTTAGGTCTTAGCCTTCACTTAAACCTGGATATACCCAGAGAACTCCGCTCATTCATCCACCCTCTCAACTAATTTTAACTTTTCTCCCTCTCCAAATATTAGCAACAGAGGAGGTAGAACAGGTTTGCTTGTTTTCCACAAATGGAAATTTTCTCCTCTAACACTTTTAACTAACAAAGTGTCATTCCAATTTCATGCTTTGAATATTACAGAAGCTGTTAAACATCATTTTATTGCACCCCCCCCCCCCCAAGGTTAAATTGATAATTTCATCAAGGAGCTTAATATGTTAATATTATTTCTCCCAGATGAGACCAACCTTACACTTCGGAGTTTCTTTATCTAGTCTGGCCACCTATGACAGACTTCGGCTACAATACTTACCTGACCTCGTTAGTTTTACTTTTGAACTATTGCCTGTTTGAAAGAATCATGAAAAGTACCATCACTCTGAGTTAGATCACCTTTTCCTTCAGTTTTTAGTTTCTCTTTCTATACCTTTCTTGATTGTTTATAAAACCACACAGGTACATCATAATCTTAGCACTCTCTCTTACACAATTTTTGCTGACTTGGTTGACTTTTCAACCTTGAAATCAAACATTATTTAATCCAACACATTCTGCTTCACCTTGACTACCTGTGTCGACCAGGTCTGTCCAATATTCAATAGAAAGACACACAGCTCTCCTGCCAGTGGCTGGCTTACAAATGTACTCATGTACACTTCGATTAGCTAAAAGAAAGTGGCATAAGTCTGGTCTGTCTTTAGATTTAAAAATATACCAATCTTCACTTACCACATACTCGAGGGACGTAACTGCTGCTAAATCCTTGTTTTTCCAGTCTAAAGTAAGATGCATCTCAGATGCTGGTACTTTATTCGGTACATTTAACACTTTACTTGGTCCACCTTCTCCCCAGCCAACACCTCTCTGTCAGCTGATGTCTTTGCAACCTTTTTTACCGAGAAGATTGATGGCATCAGTAAACCTTTTCACAGCCCTATAGCCTTAACACTACATCTTCACTTATCCAATCAACAAACTTCTCCTATTTCACTCCTGTCTCCGAATCGGACATCTGCAGGATTCTTCTTTCCAGCAAATTAATTTATTGTCCCCTTGATTCTATACATATATACAAGTCCAGACAAGTATTTTCTTAGTACAGCATTTAGCCAACCACATTTCAGCATCATTGGTTGTTTGGGTTGCCTACGCCAACACTGGCTCCAGTACCATTACATAAAGTGTAGCACAACCTGTTGTTTAAAACAATCAGCTGTTTAGTTGGCCTCATAGCCAACATTTTTTCCTAATTGCAATTCAAAGTAAAAGGTATACAAAAATCCAACATTGGAGAAACCCGGGTTTCACTGGTTACTGTTTTTTTTAAGCTAACATGGATGGGTGGCACACTTACAGACAAGCACACTGGGCACATACTCTAAACCATACACAGTGGTCCCACACTCAGAACCATGCAAACCAATGGGCTAAGCAAAGAAAGACTCAGAACTAGGTTCACTTGAAGGCTCAAATCAATGAAAAAGTATTAAAATGTTTTAGATTTGATTTTAGAATACTTTTAAAGAATTAAAGAAATGCATTCATATATAGGGTGGCATGGTGGTTTGGTGGGGATCCAGGTTCGAACCCTAATCTGGTTTTCATGTTTGCCCCATGTCCATGTGGGTTTTCTCTGTGTTCTCTAGTTTCCTCCCACAGTCTAAAAACTTGAATTCAGGGTAAATTGGCAGCTCTAAATTGCACATATCTAAAATTGCCCCTATATAGTGTGTTTGTGTGAGTGTCTTTGTACTCAGCGATAGATTGCCACCATGTTTTGGGTGTGTCTGACCAGCACCTGAGATGTTCTGTCCTGGAAAAGTATGGGGAACCCCCCTCCCTCCTGCGACCCTAGTACAGTATTAAGAGGAAGATAATGAGATATTGATGAACATTTTAATAACTATTTGTTAAAATGCACTTTCGTTACTGAACAACTTATTTATAAAGTCACAACATAAAACAAAAGTAGCAAAGTTGTGTCCTCACAATGACAAAGACTTTCAAAGATGCCTTTGTTGCGAGCAAGTACAGAATCACTCTCAGTACAAATTCATAAATACCTTTAATGCAAACTAATTTAAATGCACTCTCAGAGCAATCAGAAACACACCTACACTCAATGGTAATGGAAACAAATAATCACTTTAAACAGAAACAGTAGTACTCTTAGTATAAGCAAAAAGGTTCACATGCACTCTCAGTGTTAATGAAATCAAAAATACACTCAATTTGCACAAATTCATACTAATAAATAAAACTCCGTAAAGCTAAAACAAAAATGATTACCACAAAAGCAAATCTCACCTTCAAAGCACAAACCTTTTTTTCAAGCCTTTCAGACAAATTTAGAAGCAAAGCTCACAGCCTTAGACTTGAAATCTGGCACTTCCAAAATGAAGGGAATTTGGCTAGCAGAGGTCTGTCAACATCTTAAGCAGATCCAAGGCAGTGATGTTGGAAAGAAAACAAGATCCCACCAAACCGAGACATAAAACAAGACCTGTTCATAGTCAGTGGGCTCTAGTCCGGCAACTAATCCACGTAACCAAAATATGTCGTATGAACTACGGACCACTGGATAGGCAGGTAGATTTCCCATGGTTTGAAGACCAGAAATGACTTGGTGGGGGCAAATGTGGTTGAATGAGTTTGTAGAGTCTGTAGGCGTATAGGTGGTAGTTTAGTGGTTTGAGTTATGGGCCAGCAAATAGCAGGTTAAGGGTTCAAATCCCAAGTCTACCTGGGCCCTTGAGGAAGGCCCTTAACTCTCATTACCCCGTGATGCTGTTTGGTAAACCCTTTGTTCTGACCACAACCATCAAGTTGAGATACTTGTAAGTCACATTGGATAAAAGTGACTGCTAAATGGCCTAATGTAATAAAATAATGGCATGGGGTCTGTTTAATAAAACAAAATGTATTGCTTTAAATTTATTTCACATAAAAGCTGAATATTCCTAATTTCCTACGGTCATTTTTTAAATATAATTTGCAAAAATATATATATAAATTCTTTTTTTATTGTTTTATATATTTCATAGTTTAATCGCTTTATTATTGACCTTCTAATAAAGTACACTTCTGTTACCTATTACTGCTACCAATGATGCAAAGTCTGGATCATTTTGTGTTTCATCACGTAAAACACAACTGTTTAAAAATTTCATGGTAAGCAGAAGATTCAAATGTTTACTAAATCTTCTAGAAATGTAAGTTTTGAATACTCTAAATACATTATATATATATATATATATATATATATTTTTTTTTTTTTTTTTAAACATTATATACCACATATAGGCCACCCTAATCCCCTTTTTTCACATACACATGCATACTAAACACATACTTGCAGATTTTTTTTTTGTGTCAGGGTGAAGCATGAAAGTAGAGAGGTGCAGAAGGGACAGAGGCTGAAAAAAAGTGGAGCAGAGAGGAGAAGAATCAGGACTGCTAAAAATACAGCATCTCAAAGGAGGACAGAAATACACACACCCACATATGAACCTATATCCATGGACATTTGTGATTCTTGTTTATACTTTACCTGAAAATAAAAACAAATTAATACAATTGTACCAAATTATTTTTTATTTTTTTGCAATAAATATAAAGTGAATTATATATATTTCCATGCAAGAGATCAATTATTTTTTTAAAAAAATAAAGGGCAAAACACTTTTTTCAACAGTCAACAGTATTTGCTAATTAAATTCAACATTTGCATTTCTTACACATGTAGCTGGTAATCCACATTTTAAATTAATTTTGGAATAGGCTAAAAGTTTAAATGAGTACTCCTTAATGTTCTAATGCATCTAATTGTCAAAACCCAGCGACATCATAACAAAACATTTGCCATTTTCACACCAGATGTCGCCAGCAGTTATGAAAGTACATATTTCATTGTGCAAAATCTGAATTACACACACACGCGCGCGCGCGCCCACATTTAAAAGTGAGAAAAGAGCAAGAAATCAACAAGATCCAACTTTCAGCCTGTTTGTTGCCCATTTTCTCTGACTCATAAGGATTCTCCAGGCGAAACAGCTATAAATTTACACAAACATCAGCACTGTATCTGGCAAGAAAGGGAAAGGGATACACTCAAATTTTCCGGAACGGCATTTACAAACTGTCAAATAAAAAATCACAGAGGCACACACAACACTAAACCAAATTCTAATTCTTTGTTTCAACCAACTCATTTTAAGTATCAGTACATCAGTACATTAGTCAATGTTGCAGTTAGCAAACAGACATTGCTACAACTACATTCAAGTTAGAAGGTTTCTTGAACCAGATGCCATATGTAATACCGTAAAAAGGTGCCTTGGATTGTTAAAAACTTTGTTAAAACTGTTTACAGGTGCCATTTTGTGAAGAATAACACTTCATTGTCAAATGCTCACAAAATGTGTAAGTGTTTTAATGGAAATGACTCCAGGGTAAGTGGCATTAAAAGTAGTTGGAAACATTATGAAATGTTTTATGCACTAGAAGGTTTTAGGGTAAAGCAAAAATAAATCTATTGTGAATTTATGGTTGAAAATGTAACTTTTATCCAAAGTATTCTGGTATAACACCTGTTTCTTTCTTTCACTCTCTCTCAGTGTGTGTGAGTGTGTGTGTCCATGTTGTAGAGAGAATTTCTTACCTGGCACTTCATAACTCAACACTCTAACTAGCTCTGCCTGTGAGAGACAGATGAGCAGTACGGCACACAGCCCCATGTCCAGCCTTCTCACTGTCCTTCACTCACTCTCTCCTCTTCTTCTTCCTTCTCCTCTCCGCTCTTCTCCTTCCTTGACGCCTCCTGTATCACTTTGCTCCTCTTTTTCTTTTGCTGTTTAATAACCTTTGTTTCTTCTTTAATATATTTACTCTCTGTCTCCCCACCCCTGGCTCTCCTCTCCTCCTTTTTCACTTAGAGAAAAAAAAATGTTTTCTTCCGTTTTTTAGTCTGCGACAGTGTCTTCTTTCACTGAATTCTGGGATGTTGTAGTCATGGTAATGCGAGAGTTGAAGGCGGGACAGGCAGACTGACTAGTTTAACAGTTCTCCACCTCCATACTCTCTCTCTCTCTCTTTCGCTCTACCTATTTTTCTCTGTTCCTCTCTGCCTATCACATCCCTCCCGCTTTCACCGCTTTCTCTTTCCGTTGCTCTTTTTGGATTTGAGGTCAGACGAAAACTACCCGACTTTTAAATATTTATATAATTCTGTATTTTTGTTTCACGAAATCTTCCTAAAGCTGGAGCTTCTTACATTGCCACCTAGTGGACATGAGGCAAGACAAAGACAACCACGCGACCTTAGTTTTCCAAATATAATATATATTATCATCATAATAGAATATGCGTTAGGTGGGTAATTCTGGAAATATCAAAAAACGATTTTTTACGATTAGTCATCAACAATTTTAAACTTGTACTTGCTTTAATTTAATTATTTCATTACATATATAATATGTTATAAAAGTAGCAGTAATGATAAACCGATAAGTAAATAGTGACTGTGCATTAAAACGGTCAATATTTAATGAAGAGGCTGAAACATAAAATCACAAATGTTTGTAAAAGACAATGACTTGACAGGAAATGTCAGTGCTTCTAATTTATCACTGTGTGATTCTGCTATTTGTAATCAAGTGCCAAAACTCCCACACATGGATTATCTTTCCAAAATGTAATCTATGTGAAAAAATACCTGCACTGTTTACTTCAAATACATTTTTATTCAGGGTTTGGGAAAAAAAAAATTTTATTAGAGTTTTTTTTTTTTTTTTTTGACTTACTTCTAACTTACAAGTATTACAAAGCAGAACAGTTAAGTTAAACTGTTATGAGCATTAAATTTTCTTTATTCATTATGTAGATCAAAGTTCACGTTTGCATATTGTTAGATGTCTATTTTTAAAGATGATTGTCACACTTAAGTTAGCTAACAGTAATGAAGGCTTTAATTTTCCAAAAAAAAAAATTAAAAAATCAGTGCTTCATTTGTTGACTTATTTTTTTCAAATACAGTAGATATTAGTCCTGTATTAGTACTATGTTAACTTTTTTTTTATATAGTTCTTACAATTGTCTAAGAATACTTTTGTGTGTTCACTCTCTAGGAACTGAAGTTTTTAACAGTTCAAAAATTTGTGAAAATTCTTTCTTAACATTCTATATTAGGTAGCCGCCACACAGCAAAGAGAAAGTGGGGAAAAAATCAAGATACAGGATTAAAAACTACAGTTTAAACTAGTTACCTAATTATTATTTTTATTTGGTGTTGCAAGTAGTTATAGGTCTGCCTATCCACATGTTATTTGAATGTGGAAGGAAGACACAGAGTACACAGAGAAACACATACGGGAGGACAAGCAGACTCCAAACAGAAAGGATCATACTTTCCCCCAGCTGGTAATTGAACCCAGGACCTGAGAGTTTACACCTGAAAATGTTCTGTGGTAACATTTTCCAAAGATGTACTGTTCTACAACAAACAACTAAACAAGTAACTCAACTTTTACTCAATGGAATAGCAGAAAACCTAAAAACAGCTCTTGACTGCAACTTGGAGAGTTTTGTTCAATAAACTCAGTAAGTGTGGTTAAAGCCAAACTGTTCTTGTTTTTAGTTTGAAAATGATAAAAAAAGTATAACTACAATAAATGTACCATAGAGGTAAACATGCTGCTTCACATACTGCTTTTTTATATCTGTTACTAGATAGGGAGTAAGGAAACAATTTACAGTGTGGCCAGTAATACAGGATGATAATAATATACACTGCTCAAAAAAATAAAGGGAACACAAAAATAACACATCCTAGATCTCAATGAATAAAATATTTCAGT
>JAOUQT010045452.1:0-10968 GCA_025769995.1 Xyliphius kryptos
CCCCCCCCTCCCGAGACGTTCTTTCCTGGATGGGCATGGGGAACGCCCCTCAATCCTCGTTGAGGATTAAGCGGAAGATAATGAATAACAAAAGTATTGGGACACACTTCTTAATCACTGAATGCATGTGTTTTATTTTGTCCCATTCCTAGGAACATATAAAATCATGCACCCAGCTGTGCATTTGGTCAACTGTTAGCTTTCAACTGGAAAAAGTTAGAAGGCCCTTTCTAATCAGAGTTTGTTCAAGTAAACAAAGCAAGGTCCATAAAGGCATGGTTTGGACTATAACCCCATCAAACACACAGGTTTTTTTTTGCCACCGTCACTTGGCTTGCTCTTTGGGGGTTTAAGCTTTGAACTCCGAAAGCTGCTTTGTGACAACTCACTGTTGTAAAAAGCACTATATAAATGAATTACTTGAACTTGAAATGGCCTCACAAAGTAATTATAGAGAATTTATCACAGACACGCTGCCTGATGTTGTATTAAGTCTCAAAAAAGTGGAGTCTGTTGTAGCTGTAAAGGGGAATTAACCAGAACAGAATAAAAAAGCTCATGTGTAGCAGTTTGAATGATGTAATGTAGCTACACTAGCAAAACCGATATTGGTTGGTGAGCTGTGTTTTTTTTAAAAACATTTGATACTATACAGATTAAAAGACTCTATGATAGAATGTGTCGATAAATTACTAAAATATATGCATTTCTCTCACACGGTAAAAATTTACAAGCCAATATATTTCCTTCATCAAAAAGCATTATTCACATTAGCGCTATTTGAACTAACAAAGCAGCCGATACACCTCTTTCCCGTGATTTATTCACAATGATGCACAACCTTGAG
This sequence comes from Xyliphius kryptos, assembly GCA_025769995.1. Taxonomy (NCBI): domain Eukaryota; kingdom Metazoa; phylum Chordata; class Actinopteri; order Siluriformes; family Aspredinidae; genus Xyliphius; species Xyliphius kryptos. Next base: position 848 of record JAOUQT010045452.1, read on the forward strand.
TGTCTTATTGCTTTCATAAAATGGTTACACACATACAAAAAATAAAATAAAATAAATGTGTTTATGGAAAACAAGTTTGTTAATAAACTGGTCCTCCACTACATGATGTAAACCTAGTTTTAAAATGAAAGTTGTTGCTTATCACTAAGTAACAGTTTTACAGTTTCTTTAAAAATAAATTACTGTCATTTAGTGGCCAAGCAACAAACTGCAGTTTCGAAAAACATCGGAAATTTTTTTTTATTGCAAATCACGAATTGATACGAAATGGAAGTGGTCAGAGGTGTGCATTATTGTCAATAATGTCATGGCTGGACAAACGACTCAGCCAATCGGGTATAAGAACCGGAAATACCCGTTTTATAATAGTTTGTACAACAGTCTACAATTTGTATAAAACCTTTAGAGAACAGCAAAATGCTGCCTGAGGTTTTTAAGGATCTGCTGGGTGTCCACGTGCTCAGGAAACGCATCCTCTGACTTCTGAGCGGCCACGTAGCTACTCTGAAGATCACCAACCTGTCAACACAAAAAAAGTTAAACTTAAATGGTTAGTAAGCCAACATTATTAATGATTTCTCCTTTGTTATTTTACATGCATTCTTGAATTTTTTTTTATGACATTGGGCAATGGTTAGCTAGTCTGCATTACAGCAAGAAGGTCCCAAACTTAATTCCTGGTGGGGTGAACACAGCTTCCTGTGCCTGCTTGCGGTTTTTACTCTGGGATCTCAAGTCAGAGCTCATTTTATAATCTGCCGCTTAATCCTAAGGTTACAAGTTGGGCTCTCAGGACCCATCCAGGGCAAAAAATTTCACAACCAACAAAAGGGAACCAACTAGTCTTGCAACTTGAAGGTCCCTGGATCGATTTACGATCATCTTAAGTACTATGGCTGAAGTGTCCTTGGGCAAAGTGCTGTGTACAGGTTCCCCACTGCTCCGGGCTTGTGCTCTCACTTCACTCGGTGTGTATCACTGCACAGATGGGTAAAGTGTGGAGGACAAATTCCTCTGTGTGAAGGTTCAGTAGGCAAAAGAGTTCAATTTAGTTGTTTCCTTTGCATTAATGCCTAATGCCGTAATGTTTTAAAACTGAGAACAACATATATGTATTTAAGTTGCCTTTTTTTTTATTAAAGGTGTAAGTGTTTAGACCCGAACTATCCCAGAGAAATATGCTGATGTTTAATAGCAGTCTATAAGCATTAATCCCCATACTATTTTAACTTTCAATCCTACAGCTTTAATGGAGAAAATACTTAAAATCTCTCAAAATTGGTTTAGTTTTTTTACAGGCTTATGTGTTTATGAAAATGAAAAAGTTGGTGATGTTCGATTACAGTTTTATATTATCAAGAGAAAAGATTTTAAAAGTTTTAAACTGGTCCTTAATAACTGTGGAGGAAACGGAACAGAATGAAATGAAATGTGCAGAGGTTTGTTTTGTGCTGAGCTTATTTCCCTAAGAAAATCAATAAAACATGGAATTTGACCAGAGCCACCAAAAAATATCTATGAGTGACTGGAAAGTCTGCGAGCAGTGCAAGTGACAACACAGTGATACTGCCTGCAGTGTTTAAACAGAATCAATTGCAAAACACATTGATGAAAGTGAAGATTTAGTAGGACTTACCTTATTTGATAGTAAAGCAAAGTTAAAATGGGATTCATACATATGAGGAGCAAGAGATGCAGCTGTCTGGAGGAAGGCCTTTGCCTAAAACAAGAGAATAACATGCATAATATTCATTTCAATATTTGCATATGATATGTACAACCACAGAGATTTCACATACTTAATAAACAATATTAACTGTAATATGACGCTATTTATTACAAAACAGGTAGCTCTGCTTTGTGTTGTGATTTATTTACAATAATGCATGCCCTCTTGTCTTATTGCTTTATTATGAAAAGGGCAAGTTCAATCCTTAAATCTGATTGGCTAAGCCATTATTGACAATAATGCACACCTCTGACTGCTTTACATTCGTATCAATGCATTACATACATACAATACATTATTTTCCCAGGTTTTTATAAACTCAATTCTGTACTTTCTCTCAGCAATCAGATCAAACCTGTTTTTTTTTTATTATAGTGCATTTATAACCTTTTTAATAAAAGCAATAAGGCACTTAAGGTTGTGCGTTATTGTGAATAAATCAAGGAAAAGGTGTGTACTCCACTTTGTATCAAGCCTAATAACACCCCTTTCCCGTGATTTATTCACAATAATGCAAGCCCTCAAATGCTTATTTGCTTTATTATAATACAGTAATTATGGTATAGTAGTTTTTCATTGGACTATAGTACAGAAGCATACGGACTCAAGCTTCAGCATTAACAAGTTAAAACAGCTAAGCTCTTAACCCAAGGTTGCTTGATTTGTAATATGGAAGTCACTCTGGATCTGACATGTGCTAAATGTTGTAAAGGTTAAAAACCAACACTGTATCACCTGCTCAATGCGGCCTTTTCGTAGCTCCAGCACAGCTAGATTGTTGTAAGCCTCTGCATGATCGTTGTTAAAAGCCAGAGTCAGTTTAAAGCACTGATAAGCAAGAGTCAGGTCACCAATTCCCTGTCGAAAAAAGCAACAACATGGATGTGAGACTCACAGAAGTTTCTAAATGTCCTATTGTGAGACAAGTAAAAAAATAAAACAAAATCAAAAATAAAAAGCACCACACGCACCACTGCAACATGTCCAATATTATACCAGACATCAGCCTGTTCCTCATCACTAGAAACAAGAGCCAATGCCCTCTCAAAAGAAGAGAGAGTCATATCATACTGCTGAGCATAGAAGCAGCATAAGCCCAGATTATTGTACAGCTGACAGTTATACACACCCATCTGTAGCAGCCTCCTAATAGACCGGCAGACACAAAAGAAACATGTGAGCAGATGCAAGAACATTCCTCTAAACTTTTTATAGACATATACTGGGATTTCTTTTAGAAAAAAGTATACTATAGAGTAGGGGCGATTATTTTCTAAGAAATAATCACGATTATATAATCATTATGATTATTGTGCAATAATTAACTTAAGGTAAATATTGGGATTTTGCTGAATATTAAAACAAAGTATTACATTATTTTGAGAAAATCAAGTTCCTTAAAGTACTCAGATCATCCATTTAAAAGAAAAATATGTTTTTCCTGTAAGGGCAAAGTAAACAGACAAGTGTTTTGCAAGTAAATTTTGTTCCATGCGAGTTCCGGCTACCGACATAATATGTATTTTTCTTATGAATGTCGTCATGGTGATGGCAATTAATTAATTGTAATGTTTTCAATTACGATTAATCGTCTCATCCCTACTGTAGAGCTATGAATTGAGCCATGGAAAACATGGACCTATAAAATTCTTCAAGACAGCTAGTAAATGAACGGAACAGTAGAGTATTGTACATTTATAAGAAACATCATTTAATAAACACAAAACCTAACAAAAAAATTAAAAGAATGACCTGTAAAAGCGCAGAGCGATCTCTGGCTGGTCAGTATAGAAATGGTTGCTGCCGATGCAAGCGATGGCCTCCACATGTGTATTGTCCTGCTTTAAAACATCTTTGTAATACTCTGTGGCTGATGTGATATTATTCATCTCCTGTAAGTGTCCAGAATGTTCTGTTAGTATTGTAATCAAATTAAGTCTATGTTGTTACATGATAGAAAAGAATAGAAAGCTTTTGTCAGTATACACAAGCTCAATAGGATTAAAAACGACTTCTTCCAGTGCAAACGTAAAAACTATAACTCAAAATTAGAACAGTTCTGAAGCACTATAAACATACATTAACGGAATAAAAAAAAAGTAAAGGTGCTTTATTAAGAGAATGGTATTAATAATTGATACCATTATTACCAGTGATAATTGCTATATAAAAGTATGCAGAACTGCACATAAAGAAGGCATGTCTATTCATATAGTAATACCTACTTCATGAATGCGAGCGATACCCGTCAGCAGGGTCACTTCACCTGGGAAGTGGTCCAGACCTTGTTTAAAGAGGTTCAGAGCAGTTATAGGCTGATCCAATCTCTGATAGACCTGTGCAGCAGGTAGAACAAGCAGGTTTTTTTTTACTGTAGTTATTTCATGATATGCATGAAACAGCTGGCAAATCAAATTGACTTCATACCTTTGAAAGGTAGAGATAGGTATCTACAAAATCTTGATGATTGAGGGCCGATCGGAACTGTTTTTCAGCTTCACGATACAAACCAAGCCTGCAAACAATCATTAACATCAAATGCATATTATAATAATTTAATTATAAGGTATACTATTCACTGGGAAGATAGATTTTGGGAAATTAATTCTGAGTGAAGGTGGCACGGTGGCTTAGGGGTTAGCACATTCGCCTCTCAGTGCTGGGGATACCTGGTTTTAATCCCAATCTGGGTGGAGTTTCCATGTTCTCTTCGTGTCTGCGTGGGTTTTCTCCGGTTTCCTCCCACATTCCAAAAACATGGCTTTAAGGTAAATTGAATGCTCTAAATTGCCCTGTATAGAGTATATGTGTATGTGGCTGTGTGAGTGAGTGTGTACCCAGCGATGGATATGCGCCCTGTCCTGGGTGTATCTGCCCAGCGCCGGAGACGTTCTCCCCTGGATGTGCATGGGGAAACCCCGCCGCGAAGACAAATAAAGGTTTTGAAAGGTTTGAAACGGTGGTTTAGTGGTTAGCACTTTTGCCTCTCATCTAGGTGCATGTTCTTACTGTGTCCAAGTGGTTTTCCTCTGGGGTCTTCCCAAAAACATGGATTCAAAGTAAATTGGCTGCTCTAAAGAGCCACTTTATGGCATGTATGTGTGTGTGTGTGTGTGAGTGGGTAAGTGAGTAAGTGAGTGAGTGAATGAGTGAGTGAGTGATGTATTGGCACCCTGACCTGGGTGTATCTGCTCAGCGCCTGAAACATCTCCCCCAACCTGACATTTTTTTGCTTATTAAATATGAAACCATAGGGAAATTCGACAATTTAGCAAGTTTAAAGTCTAAAGAAATCCGCAACTCAGTTATATAAAGCTTTTTGTCGGCTGCAACATATTGAGTTCTTTTTTGAAGGTTAAAAAGTAAATTCTATATCGGATCATTTTTGACTCACCCTCATCCATAATAAATCACTCCCAGTATGATTCCTTATCTATATAATGAAATAAAACCGATATACCTTTCTGCTCTAATAAAACTAACCATCTGTAAACTTACCTGTAATAACATTTGCCAAGCTGGACTTTCCACCACCAGTCCTTAAACTGTGCATGCTCAGTGGCAAGAGCAGCGAGATCCAAAGCCTAAAATATTCCATATCATATTATCATAATGACAACACACCTAGTATGAATTACACAGCTGTTTAGTATATAAGTACGGAATATTACAGACCAATATACTTACATTTTTGACATCATTTTCATGGTGAAAAATGTACTCAAATAAGGTCTGGGAAGACATTTTTAATATATTAAAGAATAGGAGTAGACTGAGTTTTAGAGTTAAAGACAGAGATAGAATCTATATGTTACCTTAGATAAGTTTGGTTTCTGAGCATACTTTGACAGATTTATTCTGGACAAGTTAATAAATGGCCCATCTGGATGTGTTAGCATAGAAGCCTGAAAGAAATAGTTAAGTTTTTGGTAGTAGTAATAAAACCTTGCAAAGTGGGATGGTTAAAAAGAAGACGTTGTCTAATAGATAAAACCTATATAAATCTATAGAACAGACAGAAATTCCCCTGACTCACCGTGCCCAACCGGACAAATCGTCCAGAAGCACTTGTGACTGGACGGGCCGTGTTTGCTGTTCTTGGTGTCTTAATAGCTTGCTCCATGGTTCCAGGTCTACCAGACTGAGTGCTTGGCCTTACAAACCCTGTGATGGGACGTCCTGACTGAGTAACTGGTCTAAAACGATACGCAAACACTATTAGAGATGGCAGATTATGAATTAGTATTAGTATGTAACTAATAGTAGGTAAGCAGACAGTTTGGGTTATTTAATTATTTGTGCTTGTTCTATGATTTCATAAATAGAATACCATCATTAACTCTGACAGCATACAAACCGAATCAAATATCTACTGTAATATTCCATGCACTGTGATATTCCTATTATGACTCTGTGCAGTCTTGAAACGTACTATTTCATGATGCAATATAGTTAAATATATGTTAATGTATAACAATATGTTTTTGTGTGTTAAATTGTCTGGGTTTATCTCATTTTTGGGATTAGCAACCACAGTTTGATTATATGTACCATATAAAGACAAACCTATGGCCACCACAAAACACTACAATCATAAAAATGGTTAATATTAGTATTTAAATAAGGCTCTGCTCTGTAAGTAAAGCATATAATGTAGTTTTCATTATTAGTGCTACACTTGATGCTGCTTCTAGCCATGTAGGCCTACCTGAGGAAATGACTAATTTCTGTACCTGATAGCTGGAGTTGGCCCTCCACCCTGGCTTGTTCCTGGAAGTCTCATTGATGTTCCAGGGCCTTCAAAACAAAATTTTTAATAAGTATTAAAGTGCAGTGTATGGAAATTGCGACCCTGACTGACGCAGCAATAAATGCTAGACTCACACACACACTCACACTATAAGGCGTGTGTCATCTCTGTAGCAATTGCCACACAGGTAGAGTGGCGGGGATGAAACGAGGCACTTGGCACATAGCGATTGGCACATGGGTGGAGTGGAGGGGATGAAGCAAGGCACTTGGCATATAGTAATTGGCACATGGGTAGAGTGAAGGGGTGATGCAGGGTGGCTAACTTGAAGCTAATGCTATAAGGCATGCTACGAGTTAAACGTCAACCGAAAAAAGGACATCTGACTAAATGTGTCCGATCCTGCAGGATGGCTTTGCTTCTGGAAAACTTAAATGAAGAGGGAATTGAAGAATGTTTTCTTGTCAAATAAGCATATAAGGGAGTGACGTCAATGAAACATGTCTGTAAAAATGCTCACCACCTGGGCATGGAATAGGTAACGGCTTTTACAATTATACACGTGTGTGTGTGTGTGTGTGTGTGTGTGTACATAAAGCAATGTAGTTACAGCAAATTTTACACTGAAAATCTATAAATGGATACTTGTTCTCTAATAATGGCTCACCAATGATACTGTACAATGAACAAAGCAACTAATCGTCTGTTTAGGTTTGGTATAAATGTGTGCCTGTTATCTTTAAATGACATAACAAGATGGAGGTACTTACGTGCAACTTGAGCAATGGAACTCTCATCCAACATAATTTCAGCAATGCCCTCCTGATCAACTTCCACCTCATCAATGTACACCATCTCTGTAAGCGCTCTGGTCTTCAGACTCCATGCTGCCTTCAGGGGATTAAAAAATGTATTAACACTTGGTTAGTCTGTGGACTTGGGAGTTTTTTTAGAAAACACGAGGTGAAATATCAGTAAACTCTGTTGATGAAGATTATAACAATGTTATTGATGTTTCCGTTCATACCGCACAGACAGTTGGGACTAAAACAGCCACGATATGATGAATACATGAGTATACTGAAGTCTTGAATGTGAGCATCGTAGACAGATTTACGAAGTTTAATGATTTAAGGCCATAAGAAATGTATTTTGTTAAAAAAAAGGGGGGGGGGACATGTATGAGGTGCTAATTAATTCTGATAGACAGAGATAGCTCTATGGTTTAGATGTAGCAATTAGGTGATGTTTCTACTTTGATAATTCAGCTTCTGGTTTTTACTACACCACAGTAACACAAACTAACATGAGTGATTGGGAACAGAAAACAGCTACAAGTTGTTACCTCGGAAGTATGAAGTGTAGTTTGAGGTTCCTTGGAAATGAAGGTTAAAGGAAGAAAGGGGTTAGAAGATTAGTAGAAATAAAGAATACTTCCTTTTATTGTTAACAGAAGGTAAAAAAACTAAATAAATAGGACAAACTGTGAAAAAAATGTCAACATGCATAATGTACATCAATGTGTCCACTGTAAAGTGTCAAGAGATGTCATGACTGAGTGCAGTGTGCAGGATTGAGTGTGCTTTAGTCCTTTAGATTAATCCTGGTTCAGAGTCTGAATAGCAATTGGGAAGAAGCTCCTCCTCATTCTCTCCGTGTTAGCCTACAAGGAACAAAAAAGCCTTCTTGATGGCAATAGAGCAAATAATTTTTATTAGAATGATTAAGGTCCTTCACAATCTTTTTGGCTTAGGACCAGTACCACTTCCTGTAGATGGTCTGGAAACACTACTTGGATGGTATACTCAGCCAAACCTACCATCCTCTGCCAACGACTGTTTGTCTAGTTGGGTGCTGTTTCCGAACCAGGTTGTGATATTGAATTTGCTCAGTGTGTGTATATGTGTGTTCCACTGCACAGATGGGTTAAATGTGGACAAAGTCCTATGTGTAAACACTGTATGCAAAACTGATAACTTTAAAAATGTAAATGCATGTTGACAGAGTACATTTTTATTCAAAGGTTTAAGCAAATTGTACGTAATTACTGATGTTTTTTAAAGTGACAGAAGAATTTGTCCTCCACAGTTTGCCCATCTGCACAGTGAAATACACACACTGACTGAAGTGAGCAATTGAGATAAGATGACTTGCTCAAGGGCACATCAGCCATATTACTTTGTGGGACAGGGAATTGAAACAGGGACCATCATGTCGCAAAGCTTTTTCCTTAACCTCAATCCGACTGCCCTATTTGAATATAATGCACAGTTATTTTGACTGAATTCAAGAATTTTAAGTTTAAAGATCTGGCCTTTTCGAAGTAGAGTCTGATGAGGATTTTTGGGGATGCTGTTTTTTTACAGTATGTTCTAGAAGATTGTTTTGACAATTAAAGAAACTTTATAGACTTCTATTAATAATAATAATAATAATATTTGGTCATTTTGCCAATGCTTTTATCCAAAGCGACTTACAGGTCCCTCAACGTGATGGTTGGGGTCAGAATACAGGGTTGTTACAGACCCCTGGAGCAATGAGGGTTAAGGGCCTTGCTCAAGTACCCATAGAGGTAACTTCAGAAGACCTGGGATTTAAACCCACAACCATCAGATTGATAGCCCAACACCCTAACCACTGAGCTACCACACCACACAATGTATGAAACTGTGCATCATTTATTGGTGACATACTAAGCTTTAATCTTTTTTAATTCATCCATATCAGATGTTGGATCTGCACTTATTTCGGTTCCACTGATCTTATTTAATGCTCTTATAATGATAATCAGTGTCATCATCTACAGAAAAGTCTAATTATATACAGTTAGTATATAAACGTGTGTGATGGTGCTGTTGTTAATACAGATTACATAAACTCGCTTTGACAGGATTAACTTGATTCTAATCCCGTTAGCATTAGCCACACGGCTAGCGTGTTTGGTTTTCTCCTTTACCACAAACATACCTGGTCGTAAGGATTATCCTCCAGTATTTTGGTACAGATATCTGAACATTTCTGAAACCTTCGTCTCCTAAAATAACTCCAAGCCAGAAAGAGAGGATCAATCGACAACGTCACCTCCATCGTACTAAGACATCCAGCGTCCCGTTACCCAGAGCAACACAGCGCTACTGCGCCTGCGCATGCGAGAGGAGTACGCGTCCGAAATCACTCCGGATTACAAAAGTAGTGCACTACATAGTGTTTCAGTCACCTTAACGGCGTTTAGAACGGTCAGTGCGCATTGTTGCCCATTTAGCGACGTTGTCACTATAGTTTAATACATTCATTCATTTGCTTCCTCTTATTCCTTTATGTGGGTCGCGGGAACCCCATGCCCATCCAGTGGAGCAGGTCTCGGGAACTGGGCAGATACACCCAGGCCCGGGCGCCAATCCATCACTGGGCACAATCACTCACCACACACACTTTACAGGGCAATTTCGAGCATTCAATTTACCTTGAATGCATGTTTTTGGAATGTGGGAGGAAACCGGAGAACCCAGAGGAAACCCACGCAATCACAGGGAAAACATGGACTCTACATTTAGTTATTTAGCAAACGCTTTTATCCAAAGCGACTTACAGGTATCCCAACTTGGTTGGGGTCAGAATACAGGGTTGAAACAGGACCCTGGA
>JAOUQT010045462.1:0-10968 GCA_025769995.1 Xyliphius kryptos
CCTGTTGTCTGTTCCATTCGCACAACAGCAAGTGAAACTGATTCACAATCAGTGTTGCTTCCTAACTGGACAGGTTAATTTCACAGAAGTTTGGTTGACTTGGAGTTACATTGTGTTGTTTAAGTGTTCCCTTTATTATTATTTTTTTGAGCACCGTATATTTATCTATCGTGCTTGTAGCATAGTTAGTATTAGATCTAGTAGTAAAGTAGCAAACTGTAAAAGGTCACATAAATCCCCCTGCAAATAAGCGACCTATATACACACACAGCACTAATACACTGGACACAGGGTTTAATGATACAGTAAATGTAATACTTTAAAAATCAAAATTTTAATTAGTTGTATAAATCAGGACACAATTAGTTGCAAGTACATAAATGCTCGGAAACCTTTTTAATGTATTTCGTATTTTTAAAGTCATATTTTAAGTCATGTTTTGTAAAGAAAAACAAAACGGGTTCAAGCTGAGCAAATGAGAAAAGCGGGTACTAATAAAACTTCCCACGATGCAACAGCATGCTTAACTTGCTAGTAAAACATTTGTGCAAAATAGTGCAAGACAAAGACATGCATTTGATTAGGAGATGACCTAAACCCACTCCAAAGAAATAAAGCACTACCCACAGAGAAGTAGAATTTGCTTAGTGGACATGTAAACAACATTTGCTTTTGTAGCCCTATGTGATTGATAGCAGTTGAATCCCTTTGCGCCTGCAGCGGGATTTGGTCACCTGATTTTGCAGGTGCCTGTTTAAAGAGAAGTGCTGCAGTTGGTTGGTTACATGACAGTATAAAGAATGAAATGAACAAACCAGAAAATGCTATATGGGGGAGTGATTGCATTCAATCAGGATGTGAAAATGGGTACCGATGGCATAATTTTTGTAAATCTGCTTATGCTCCCTCTATTCAGAGACCATGCCTTTTAAAACAAAAACAGGTCATGAAATTTTGTTAAACTGTGAATATTGCAATGGCATTGAGATTTAAAATAAAAATGAATTCTAAATGTAGATAAATGTTCCTTGTCCCAGCATTGTATTCTAGTGCTATTGTTTATGGCCTCACAATATGTGGTCTGTGTGATGTTAATTCTTTTATTTGCTTGTATACAGTATATCGTTGACAAAAAACTTTGTGGTTGAAGAGTGAAAACTCAAAAAGTATGCCAATACTACTTGTCTTCAAAACCCAGGTGAGCCAAAACTTCGGAAATATTCAAGTGATGATTAAAATATCAAATCATAAATTGTTTATTAAAAGACAATATTTGCCATTTCTCCTACCTGGGAGTGGGCCCCTTGGGTGTTGTGGTGTTTTTGCCATTTATAGGTGCAAGTGGCGTGTTAGGAGCAGTTTTGGGAGTAAGAGGTCCTTGACTAGCCTGGGGAGTGGTGGCACCAGATTTTGGTGTAGCTGGTGATTTTGGACTGTTAGGTTTGCCCCAACCTTCTAGGGTGTTTAGGGTAATTCGCCTGGGCTGTGGTTTGGGCTTTAGGCCTTGTGGAGTTTTCTTTTCTTTAGTTGTGGCAGAGGCAGCTTCTTTTTCCTTCTCCTGGATGATTGGTGAAGGGGTTGGTCGAGCAATTGGTGAGGCAGTTCTCCCACTGCCTGGCATTCTTTTGCCTTTTTTCTCACTGGAACTGACAGGAGTTATTACATCAAGCTGTGGGCGCTCCTTCAGAGGTGTCCCAAGTTCTAGCTCATCAAAAGACACAAAAGAGCAATAGCCATCTGTAGAGGACACAGCCAAGAAAGATCCATCACGGGACCTGTCAAAAGAAGGCATAAAGCATAAACCTCAGTGTAATAAAGTTAACTAAACAAACATTGTACAGTGGGGCTTGTGTTTTTTTTTTATTAAATAGTTTTTCAGCACACAGGCATTTCCCATGCAAAAACTGTTTTAATTGCTAATCACAAGGAGGCCAAATCGACACAGGTAAGTGAAAGACAGACTTAACATAACAAAAAACTATATGTATTACAAACATACATGACAGGTAATAAGGAAACATCATAAGCATAATTTTTTTTTCTTCTTTAAATGTAGAAACACATTTTTTTAGCCCTTTTATAGGTTCGAGAATTCTTTTATTACTGGGCATCATTGGTGAAATCTTAAATTCTCAAATTAGAAAATATAGAACTATTTTATTTTTAAATAATTCTCAATTATTTTGCCACATTTTCATCACTGATTAAATTTAATCTTTGTCTGTTTTTCAGACAAAAACATTTCTAAATACAAATATTAATGCAACCAGGTGACAAGTTACTGTGTCTTGCTGAAATGCTCCATTCACTTTTTCCATTACAAATTTACTAAAATAGCTTGAATATTCTATGAACTGTTCACTTTTATTTTGCCACTATTGTTGTACTAGTTTTGTTGCTATTGTGTCCATGCATTTTTATGTTTGTGACTTTTTTTTCTGGTGCTAATCCAATTTTAATAGTACAATAATTCTGTTTACCAGCTAAGGTCACTCAGAGTATGGTAGTGGATATTAGACACATAACCAAAGGGTTGTGTTTGTTGAGTGTCATAGAAGAAGATGGAGTCTTCAGATGCCACCGCAAACACCATGCGATAGGGCAGTTGAAATGTGTTGGGTAACGGCTGTTCTATTCCATCTGAGTAAATAAATTCAAATACAATTACATACTGCCACATAACGAACAACTGGTTGTCATGGAAAAAAAGGAACTCACCATCTCCCATTTTGGTTCTGAGCTCAAAGTAAACAGGACAACAGCGCACTGCCAAAGTGGCTTTAGCAGGACAAGGCAGATGTGCTATAGGTCTGTAAAAGCACAAACATGTTTAGATGCACTAAAAGCAATCATCTATTTACATCATTAATCTTTAATTTAATATCTATGTAATGTGCATAACAGAAGCAAACCTCTTAAAGCTCTTTCTGGAAAAGACATAGGTAGTGTTTGTGATGTTCTCTCCTGCTTCAACACAACCAGCTAAAAACACAAAAATTTAAATAATTACAAAAAAAAAGAAAGAGTCAGATCTTCCCCTTAATGCAAAGAATAAAGGTCAAGGCTTTTTAAGACTAGAAAAGACTCGCCTTATACTAAACATACCAGGTGCAAGTAGGAAGGAGCCATCAGGTGTAAAGGAGAGGCGCCTAAAGAAAGATCTCATACTGTCATCATGAAACATCCTGTAATTCTTCACCTGAGGAATACAGCATAAATATAAGACTGGACGATAGATGAAAATTTACTGATACCGAAATTAATGACTATTACCGACGTCATTTTGCTCATATGGGTATTTTATAGTATTTAAAAAAAAATTGAAAGGAAAAGTTGCTTTGTCTATTGTTGGCTATGTTCATGTTCCTTTAAGAGGCAACACTCCATGCTCTCTGTAGGGTAGTCATGTGACTGTGGCAATAAAAAGGGTACATAAATAAGGCTGTGAAGTATTTATGTTGGCCTTATATATTCCTTATTTGTGGGGATATGTGTGTATTAAAATTATCGCCCATTTATTGTTATCGAGGTGAACTACTCAATATATCGCAATAGGGATTTTAGGCCATATCGTCCCAGCCCTAATATCTAATAAAAAGATATTGTCTTGTCCTTCAGGACCTATTATATCATATTTAGATCATAATTACACAGTTCAGCAATGATCCTATTGCATGAAGTCTAAGTATTTGAATAAAAGACAAAGAACAAAAGCATCAGTCAGACTGACCTCTCCATCTCCATTAGAGCCTGATGTCATTTTACTGATGCTGTAGGCCCTTTTCTTTGTCCGAGTGCTGTAAACACGCATGACCCTACAAAAAGGAAGCAGAGGAGGATTGCATCCACAAACACTAAATAACTCATATTAAAAGAAAAAGGGAGAGAGAACACGAGAGATTCACAGCGACTAATGAACATTACCGATCACAGCTAAGTGTACTGATGTAATGGCCTAGTGGGTCCCAGGCCACCCCTTGCACATAGCTCTTATGGTCATTAAAGATGTACATTTTTTGACCTAAATAAAAGCAAAATCACATTAATAAATTGAACATAGCTTTAACATCCAAACCATCTTAAGATAAACCTGTAACATTTACAGTCCATACCCTTCTGAACGTCCCACATGATGGCAGTGTTATCCACAGAACCAGAAACCACGTTATTCCCATCGCTGGTCCAGGAGAGGTCATATACATCCTCAATGTGACCTCTGAAACAACAAAACAAAGATTATTAAAAGGTTCTAAAGCTAGAATGGTTTACTAAGAAAAATAATAAGACAAATGACCTAAGAGTTTTGATAACATTCCAGCTTTCCTTGTTATTCTGATTATCCTCATCCTCTTGAAAAGTCGAAGTCTGTTCAGCTTCTTTAGTGTCATTTAGCTTCCACAGTAAGATAGCCGCATCTATGTATCAAAGGAGATTAAACAAATTTGTTTGTTTCTTTAACCAAAATAAAAAAGACATCATATTTTAGTTCTGGGGGCTGGGGGGAAATCATATGATATGTTGAATTAACAATTAAACATCTAGACATTGTGGTGCTAAAAGTAAAGCCTAAAAAGACATGACTTAATTTAGCAAATTTACCTAAAATGACACTCACCATCTCCACCTGAGGCCAGGAGTTCTGAGTTTGGTGAAAAACGAACTACATTTACTGCTTTTGTATGCCGTGCTAAATTTGACAGGAACTCCACCACAGCTTTTCCATCTGGGCCCCTGTCCACACGCCACATCTACACAAAAAGAGGAAGAGCAAATGAAAATAGGGTTAATGAATTTCACTAAGAATATTTTATACAGCCAGCTTTTTGATGTATGTAATGTGCTAATATTATCTTTGATTATCTAATATTATTTTTTCACATATTTTTAACTTTCGCTGCGACGTACACAAAAGACCTCCTCCAAAGCTGTGGTTGGCACTACCTCACTATTTTCTTTAAACATTTTTTAAACTTAACAACAATGAAAATAAGATAAGCCTTTATTAGTCCCACCTGGGCAAAATTACAAAAGGAAAAAGAAAGTTAAATGTAACACATTCACACTACGGTGAATAAAATAGAAATGTTGCATCCCCTATCGTACTAATACAGGACTTTTTTTTTAAATAAAAAGATTTCTGCTTTTCCAAACCCTGACGTTGTTCACATAAACCTACAGGGTTGCAAGGACACGATACTCCACCACAGACGTGTTGATGTATCAGTGATGTACGAATATTAAACATGAGGCATGAATCAGAATGCTGCTGCAAACACATAAGAACACAGTAATATATACTCCATTAATCTCTGGAGACTGAAACTGTTTGGAACTTTATTGTATGACAGATTTCATATCTTGCTGTACTGTCAGATTTTAGAGGTCAGTTTTTGTTTTGCTGTCATTATTTAATAGTGACTAGACTAGACCTGCACATATGATATATTACAACTGATCGTATTGCAGTTTATTTGACATTTACATTTATCTGACACTTTCATCCAAAGCAAATTACGAATGGAAGTACACCACAAGTCAGTAGTTTGGGGGAAAAACCAGCTACACTCTAGTATGATCAGCTATTTTTGTTATAACTAGTGTCTGTGGAAGAGGTGTGTTTTGAGAAGTTTCTTGGAGATAGTATAGGGAATGTATAGGGAAGGTCGTTCCATAATTTAGCAGTGGTGATTGAAACTGAGTGAGAATTAGCACCATGGAATCACTAGGCAAATTAATCACTAGAGTACAGTGAATGAGTTGGAGTAAATATGGATTGAAGGTAAGAGGAGGCAGATACAGAGATTGTCCTGTAGGCCAGAGTCAGTGCCTACGGAATACAAGGAGCTACAAAAAGCTCATGGAGATACATGAGTTAAGGGCTGGTTGAACACAAGTCAGGCTGCAGGGTTTTGAACCGACTGTGGAGCCCTAGTTGTAAAAGCTGGGAGACCAGCAAGGAAAGCATTACAATAGTCGAGCCGGGATTCGACTGTTTTTATGGAGTTACTGTTCTATTTACTGCCCAGCAATGGCGCCCTGTCCTGTTGCATCACCGGGCCGATACAACCAAACTTAGCAGAAATTATGTAAACGTAGTAGGAACAATTAGTGAAAAGACGTTTTATGTTTCAGCACATCTGGTCTCCATTGCACAAAACAGCATCCATAACTTTCATCCAACACCAGTGACAAACCTCACAAATGCTCTTTTGAACAAATGGACTAAAATACCTTAAAAGCCCCCAGTGAAACCCCTATTGGAAATAATCTTCTGCGGTTTTGATGCAGCAGGTATGTTGGCGTATATACTTTCATACCCTATATTACTGCATGCATTTCATGCACATTTAGAGCATAAAAATGAAATTATACAATAAGATAACCTAGGATAAGACTTTTGTTTAAGGACCAGCCTGTGGGAGCTTAAAAGTCTAACTTGAGAACAGACTGAAAACATACCAGTTTTCTCTGTGATTTAACATGGCTATTCTATAAGCAGTTGTTGAATGTAAAATATCTCAGAGCTTTAAAGCAAAATTTTTTTGTAGCATTTGTGTGTTGAATAAGAAACGCTAAAAGTATTAATAGTTATCGTTTTACGATGTCTAAATCAGCATTTACAACTGCATGTCTTTACATTACAGACTTGTTTAAATATTTCAAGTGGTTTGCACGACAAGATCACATTGAGCCTTGATGTTTTTTTTGTTGTTTTTTTATTTACACTAATATTTAACGTGTGATCTAATTGTTGAAGACACAAGCAATATGGTCGTTAATGATCAAAGGAAATCACTGTGTAGCTGTGTGTCGAGCACGCTTGTTTACTTACGCGCACTGTGGTGTCCACTCCAGCAGTAGCCAAGCGGTTAATTCTGGCCTCTTGATTTTGTTGGAAATCCATACTGTACACTGGTTCCTTATTGTGCCAAGCAATCTCACATGTTACCACCTTCATCTTAATCCTGTAAACTGAGACAAAATATCACAATTTGATGTAAGCAATTACCACAAACTTTTATTTTATAACCTGGATTTTTTTAAGCAAGCATCAAAAGTTACAAAGCCAGATAAAAACCATAATCAAATTGTGATTTTTACTATAACAAACACTTTGACTACATAAACAGTAACACATTTTCCTTTAACAACAACTTACTAACTTTTAAAACATAGCATGTCGGCTTTTAGTTTGGTGTGGCTTAAAAAAGAAATGGATATAACACACTTTTTCATTCATGTGACACAATCACATTTTAAATAGTCTTCCCTTATTCATTCCACCTACATTTCCATTTATCACTAAGCAACCAAGTTCTGTTCAAACTGTCATGCAAAATCCATCATCATCCTCAGCTTAATCTTATATTGAGATTCCGCACGTTCATCCAGGGGAGAACATTTCAGGCGCTGGGCAGATACACCCAGGACAGGGGGCCAATTTATCGCTGGGAACACAAGGCAACCGTGGAAACGTCACCCAGATCGACAATCGAACTTGCATCCCCCAGCGCTGAGAGGAAAACCACTAAGGTACCTGCCGCCCTGAACATGCACCATGTCCAATGAAATGTAATGTTATTTCAGAGCTTCTCAGGTCTTTGTTTAAAAAAAAAAAACCCACTAATATGAGTTTCAATAAACAGTAGCAAAATTTTGCTGGAATTTTCAACCACTGTCTCTTCTTCTTGTGTATTCTATTAATCACATCTACTCTATTGCTAGAATTTATGTGTAACATTTGAGACAGTAGCTCAGTTTTTGATGAACAGTTTGTTGGCCTTACTCCATTAGCGCTTAAAATATGATAGCACTACACACAAACAAACCACCAATGTTTCAGTAGTATACCATTTGCTCTGTGACGATGACGACCAGACCAGAGAGGGTAAAACATGGCTATTATATCGAATATTAAAATTGATTTTCACAGGTATTCAAATAGTTATTGCAGCAGTAACACACAAAATAATTATTTTCAAATTCATATATTTTGATATCCGCCATGATTTTTTAAGTGGGAGAACTTGCAAAGTCGTAGGGCGTTCAAATACATATTTCCTCACTGTATGTAGAGAAACAGAATGACCACATTTTGTAATCGTAGAAATACAAATTACATATAGGTAAGTTACAGTATATTGTAAGTGGAACCGACAAAATCGACAATGTGTTCAACATTGTTTTAACTACGTCTACAAAATCTCCTACAAAAGTTTCTTTTTTCTGATTTGAAAACCGTTTGTGGGCTCTATTCACTCGTCTGTGTCTCAGAAAACTGTCGGTATATGAACAACAACAAAGAGTTTTTGCACTGCGTTCATTTTGTTTGGTATACAGCAGTGCGCGGTGTAAAGAGGGCCACGAAAAATCAGTTTAAACAAAGTTGCGTCTCTGTTTAAAAAAGTTGAACTGCAGCATTAAGTTCACAAAAATATGCATTCAAATTAAAGTGAAAATATGAAAACATAGCTTACCTCCCGCGTCAACTATAAAAAAAATTACCGCCTGTGAGACGAGCTGCACTTCTGTTTCTCACTACAGCCCGCTCGTCTTTTCCCGCGCTGTGTTTTCACTGCGCAGTTCCGGTTTACCTGAGTTGCCAGATTGTGCATTCAGGTTCAATACGCTTAAAACCAAATTTAAATTACACCGTTTCGTTTATCTGTCCCACTGTAGAATTTGGTACATGTTAAAAATTATTATTTCTACTATTTATATTGCAAACTGACTTAAAATAAAATAATATGGTACTTACAGTTTCGGTTTAAAGTTTACCCATTTCTTGTCCATTTCAACTGTTCCATTTAGAACAATAGGAGTAGTAACCCTATATTACTGGTTACTTTAACTGGTAAAGAGACAAACAAGATTAAAATTTAAATAAAAAAAACTTTACTAAAATGTTTTGTTCTATTTTTGTTGACGGCACTTTTGAGGCTTATCATCTTAAAATAATGACTGAACCATATGGTTCTGGTATTATTCTTTTAAAAATTCTCATTTACTGAGTGATAACTGAATGCTATTCGCATTTTTATTTAATAACGTGAGTTCTCGATTTTTTGCGCCATACGTGCAATTACGTCACTATAGTAATAAATTTGGCAACCACAGCTACGAGGGTAGATGACCTTTTACATTCTCCATGCGGGAGATTGTTAAAATAAATACAAACCTTAAAACTGTGAAACGTCGGTTTGGTTTACACTAAAAAAAATCTTTCTTAAGTTTCTTAAGCGATATCATGATAAGCAAATAAACTACGTAACTAATTGCTATGAAATGTCATCAACCCTGCTGGATGGTTTCAGCCGATTCAGAGAGCCAAGCTGTGATGGAGTTAATTCCGTTACAATAATTTTACACATTAATTAATACAGTTTATTGTGTTAAAAATGTTCTAGCAACACAACACTTCACTGAATCGCACGACATAATGGAAAAGTAGTTTAGTTTGAATGTACCAGAACGATGACATTTAGTACAAGAACACATTTAAAATTACTTACAATTCAAATAATCTTTTTAACTCGATTTTATGACTATATTAAATTTAAAATGATACATTTAGGGCGGCACGGTGGTTTAGTGGTTAACACGTTTGCCACTGAGGGCTGCTGATTCCCGGTTCAAATCCCAATCCATGTCCTTCCCATGTCCGCGTTGGTTTTTTCTGGGTTCTCTGGTTTTCTTCGACAGTTCAAATACATGGATTCCAGGTAAATTGAATACTATAAAACTGCCCCATATAATGTGTGTTTGTGTGAGTGTGTGCCCAGCGATGAATTGGCACCCTGTCCTGGGTGCATCTACCCAGCGCCTGAGACGTTCTCATCTGGATGGGCACGGGGAACTCCCGAATAAGCGTGAGATTATGGATGGATAATAAACTTATTAATAACTATTTATAGGGTGAGCCCATTGAATCACACGCATACACATCTATGGAGTTTATTATAAACATATTTAATTTAATTAACTTTTAATTGGAGTTTTGGCCACAGGGTTACATACAGAACCCCTGGTGCAATTAGGATTAAGGGACTTGCTCAAGGACCCACATTGGTAATTTCAGGGGACGTGGGATTTGAATCCTCAACCTTCAGAGTGATACTCCAACACCTGAACCACTGAGCTACCACTACCTGTGGCATACAGTATGGGAGTTCATCTCTATGACAAACCACAAATAATAAAGGGTATAATGCCAAAAGAAAAATAATGCAGAAGAAATATATTGCATACGAATTGTAAAATCAGTGTTATTATTGCTGATAATTTAGTGAAGTTTTTGGTTATTGGTAAGTAATATTCATTTATGTAATGCAAGAAAGGTTTAAGAGATTAAACAATTTTAGACTGTTTAAAGACTTTCGGCCTCAGCAGTTTCAGACACTCGTGTGTTAAAAAAAATAAAATTTAATAAAAGCGCTAAAACGTTGACTTGTTCCTGAGCACTCTGTCTTTGTTTTTCCTGCCATGTTACTCAGGAACGAGGTCACAATGTGGGCGGAGCTATACAACTCGCATTTACCTTGAATTTACTCTTTACTTTTATTAAGTTCATCAGCCTCGGAGTAATTTGCTATTTATAATTAAGGCATTGAGATCATATTTGTTTTAACAAGACATAACATTAACAAAAGCTTTTTTGAGATACATTTTGTTTTGCGCAGGTCTACTATTTTTTTCTTTTTAAGATATTTTTTTCGTATTGCTCCATATATTTATCAAACTGTAAAAGCATAATTCGCATTATGAACGGCAGAGATATGATTATTTGAATTGCACGGTTATTCACGACATATGGAACTGTCTATGCCACATATGCACAGTAGATGGCGACCTTAGCCATTAAAGTTTAAAAACACCTTTTCCACTTTTTGCAAAAACAAGTTATACCTAACAAGGTGTGTGTGTGTGTGTGTGTGTGTGTGTGTGTGTGTGTGTGTGTGTGTGTGTGTC
>JAOUQT010045469.1:0-21285 GCA_025769995.1 Xyliphius kryptos
ACACTATACAGGGCAATTTAAAGCATTCAATTTACCTTCATGTTTTTGGAATGTGGGAGGAAACCGGAGAACCCGGAAGAAACCCACGCAGACATGGGGAGAACGTGCAAACTCCACCCAGATAGGGATTTGAACCGGGAATACCCAGCGCTGAGAGGCGAATGTGCTAACCACTAAGCCACCGTGCCGCCCACTCTTGACATATTGTAAAAAAATATATATATTTCTCATGTCCTGCACCTTTGGTTAACTCCTTTATTCATTTCTAAATGTGAAGTTAATATGTTCTGTTCATAGTGAGTTGTCTGGATTCATAAGTCATTTTTCCTCGACTAACATAACAGTGGTATGATTTTTGCAAGTTGCAGTTTGCTCAAAGAATGCAGATTAGTGAATGTTGTAGCTCAAGCCCTCCTTTTTTTAATACATGTGGAGCAGTGTGGCAAATATGAACAAATATGTGAAACAATGTAAATGAAGTGTGAAAATATATTACTATAAAATAAAAAAGTGATGTAAATGATAATTGATCGGATCATTTAAAGTTTTATAAATGCGTAATTAAAAAGTGTACATCAAATGAAAACGTAATCATTTATCCAAGGCTTGTTCAAAATTTGGAGGGCCAACTTATTTTCTCCACCATTAACAAAGATAGCAATGTAAACCTAATAATACGTCATCAGCTTGGGTTGAACAGTGTTGCTCAGCCCAGATTGGCATTCTAGGATACCATCTCTTTGGGCCTCTTAAAAATGCTTTGTGTGGAACACATTAATGATGAGAAAAAAAACCCCATAGTTTTATAAACAGGGCAAGAGATGGTACCAGGAGGGAATACATGCACTGGTTCTATGCTTTTGTATAAGACAATTGTTATAGAGATGTATATTCTCAGAGAGTTTTTCGGAGAATTGCATTTTTAAAAACTGTATATGACGTCTTTATATATGTACAGGGGTTGGACAATGAAACTGAAACACCTGATTTTAGACCACAATAATTTATTAGTATGGTGTAGGGCCTCATTTTGCGAACTGAAAAGTGGGCCTGCAATATTTTATGGCTCATTTGCTATTAGTGCAACAAACTTACTCCAAAAGTTCAGTGAGGATCTCTGAATGATCTAATGTTGACCTAAATGACTGACTATGATAATAGAATCCACCTGTGTGTAATCAAGTCTCCGTATAAATGCACTTGCTCTGTGATAGACTTCTGTTTAAAGTGCAGAGAGCATCATAAAGACCAAGGAACACACCAGGCAGGCCCGAGATACTGTTGTGGAGAAGTCGGATTTGGATTCAAAAGGATTTCTCAAGCTTTAAACATCTCAAGGAGCACTGTGCAAGCGATCATATTGAAATGGAAGGAGTATCAGACCACTGCAAATCTACCAAGACCTGGCTGTCCCTCTAAACATTCAACTCAAAGAAGGTGAAGACTGATTAGAGATGCAGCCAAGAGGCCCATAATCACTCTGGATGAACTGCAGCGATCACAGCTGAGGTGGGAGACTCTGTCTATTGGACAACAATCAGTATTACACTGCACAAATCTGACCTTTATGGAAGAGTGGCAAGAAGACAGCTATTTCTCAAAGATCTCCATAAAAAGTCTCGTTTAAAGTTTGCCACATGCCACCTGGGACACTAAACATGTGGATGAAGGTGCTTTGGACAGATGAAACCAATCTACCAATCTAACTTTTTGGCCACAAAGCAAAACATTATGTTTGGTGGAAAAGCAACACAGCTCATCACCCTGAACACACCATCCCCACTGTCAAACATGGTGGTGGCCACATCATGGATTGGGCCTGCTTTTCTTCAGCAAAGACAGGGAATATGGTTAAAATTCATGGGAAGATGGATGGAGCCAAATACAGGAAGGACCATTTTCTTCATTTTCGAGTCTGGGCCGAAGAATATTGCACACCCCACTTTTCAAGTTTTTATTTCTAAAAAAAATGTTTAAAATATCCAATAAATAGGGCAGCATGGTGGCTTAGTGGTTAGCACATTTGCCTCTCAGCGCTAGGTATTCCCGGTTCAAATCCCAATCTGGGTGGAGTTTGAATGTTCTCCCCGTGTCTGTGTGGGTTTTCCGGTTTCCTACCACATTCCGAAAAGATAAAAGTAAATTGAATACTCTAGATTGCCCTGTATAGTGTGTATGTGTGTGTGTGACTGTGTGAGTGAGTGTGTATCTAGCGATGGATTGGCGCCCGGTCCTGGGTGTATCTGCCCAGCGCAGACGTTCTATATATACCTTTTTGTGGACTGCTGTTATTACTGTTAGTCCCCTTTACACTGTTTTCTAATGTTCAGGACCCCAATAGAAGCACCACAGAGCAGGTATTATTTGGTTGAATGAGTTTTTCCTATTTCCAGCAGTGTCACTGAGATGTTTAATGGAAAATACATATGTGTAGCTGCTGCATTAAAGTTATCTGTTTCAAAGTGATCTGTTTTGCCTATTGTGATTACACAAACAGCAATTTGTACTCCACATTTAACTCATCTGTGCAGTGATACACACAAATACACACACTGGTTAAGTGAGCACACAAGCCTGGAGCTTAACACAATTGGACTTTGTAGTTCTACAATTACAGATTCACTTCAGAACAAAATTATACCTGTTCTGTGATTGTCCTGACTAATAGAGAACAGACAACCAACAGAAGACTAACAAAAAAGAAAAAGGATGTAGTCTGTAATTGTAAAACCACAAAGTCCATCTATATGGTAAGTGGAGGAAATGGACAATAGGGGTCTTTTTAAACTTTTGACTGGTACTGTTTGTGTCTGTGACCTTTTTGTGTCAAGACATCATGTGCCTTCATGGGTTTGTTTTGCCCACATTTAAGGAATACCTAAATTAAATTAAAGTAACTTGGAGTGATTTATTTTGCATTCTGTGCTTGCACACAGAGAAATTTAGGTGCCTTGCTCAAGAGCAATTTAGCCATAGCACTTGGTGGGAATGGGACCTGGTTTTAAGGCTGGTCCCTTAGCCACAAGCCTATGACTGAAATTGGAGATATTAAATTGTACCTGTCATTATAGGTGTAAAAATCAACGCCAGTTTTTATTTTAAAAGCTTCTCTAATGCTTTTGCTGTCACAGTGATTCTTTTTCAATCTGCCAGATTTGTATGTTAATATGAATTACTTTTATTTGTATCAAGAGAGAGTATTGATTGAAAATCATTTCATAAAATGGTTTGTTTCTTGGTAATAATTAGTGTAATCAAACTCTCAGGTACACAGCAACATGATCTTAAACGAAAGAACCTCTTGGAGAGATTGTTGGACGCAGTTAAGCAGGTAAAGTATTGTATAATTTTATAACTCTGTTTCCTAAGCTTATTTGATTATTTTTTTTATACTCAAAAAAATCACGTTTTTGTCATAAATTTTCTAGTGCCAAATCCGCTTTGGTGGAAGAAAAGAGATTGCTTCGGACTCTGATAGCAGGTTTGATGAATTACATTTTAAGAATATCATATGGTGAATGGTGATCGTAACACATTGAATGGTTATTTGTTCATATTTTTGTGACTTTTGTATGATGGTTTTCCTTGTTTTTTTTGGTTTGTATTTTTGTGTTACCCTGATAGTAATTTGTATCTGTTTGTTTTTGCACAGAGTCATATGTCTATGTGCCCAGTTTGAGGCAGTGTTTCAGCATGGTCTGAAAAAAAGTCGGGGCCTGGCACTCACTGCGGCGGCCATAAAGCAGGCTGCAGGCTTTACCACCAAGACAGAAGCAGGTAGACACTCTGGACCTTCTACAAACCATAATCATATCTTAAGTGTTCCATGTTGTCCTTTTGTAATGATTTTGCGTTTCTTTAGAGTATTTAAAATGTGTGCCAGAGGATTTCCTCAAATGGGAATTTAGTCAGATATTTCACATGATGAAAATTTATACTGAATTGCCAAAATATGAACATCCCAACTTATTCAATATATACATCCAGTGTAGTTAATGTAGAGGTGTTATATTATTATAGCATATAAATCAGCTTAGTAGCGACAGTTTAATAAATGTTCTTTATATGTGTGCCAAGCAGTAGTCTCAACAGTCCTGACCTAATGAATGGAAACTGATAGAATTGACATCTATCCAGCTTCAATGCTAATCACCTGAATGCTCGCTCTCATAGGAGTGCATTTGCATGTACAGCATTTGGCAAATGTTGTGGTACAGATGAACAAATAAACACTGATGTTTTGCTTTCTGCTTGTTAATGTTTCTTTACATTAATACAGACATGTAATTACATATGTTAATTAGCTTAAACCCCGTAGCTGATGCTGAATGGTATTGACTCCATTTAGATTTACATTCAGTCATTTAGTAGACATTTTAATCCAAAGCAACTAACAAATGAGAAAACAACACAAGTCAGTAGTTAAGGAGGACACAGTTACACTGTTGTATTATCAAACCCGATCATTATTTAATTTGATATTTAAGTCTGAATTCACCCTACATTTGTGAAAAAATATATTAAATGATTACACATATTTTATTATATTATAGGTTATTATTACCCATAACCTTTAAGTGAGACTTCCAGTATGGATGTGATGGGAAAACTTAAACCAGAAACTCTTTAACATTAATGGCTAGTGACATTTACTTCACAATACTATTATAAGTGTCTGACATCATGGAAATGATTTTTACTGAGATGTTTAAACTTAGGCAGTGCAATATTTTACTATATTTACAATTTTTCTTATTTTTCGTTGTATCCTGTCTGAGATGCAGCACCAAATTTTTTAATCAAATACCTGTGGGGTGTTGCTTTTTGATGTTTACAATAAAGAAGCCATGTGGAATTTGTGAAGCCATCCATTTAAATTACTGATAAATATTTTGTCATTCTAGGCTGTCATTGTTTTTTAAAGCAGTTATTTTTTTCTGCTGCTAAAATGAGTGTTTGATTTGATTCAACTGCCCAATTTGTAACTGTGAAGACCAAACTATAAATACATTAAATTAGAACCCTACAGCATGAAGCACATCTTTGTGGGAAATGGCATGAAAACAATTTAACAGTAGGCGTTTAATTCAAGTAGGTTTTTTGTGTTCCAGCATTGTTGCTCATTTAATCTGAATGATAAAAATAAAAAAAAATTACTGTTAATCTCAGCAGCCAGCAGTACCACCTGAGAATGCACGTAACTAAATATCTCTTTATAAAGTGGAATATCTGTGTGTGTTTCCCATACAAGTCTATACCTTTGTTGTCATAAAATTTGAAATACTTACTTTTTGGGACCATATGGAGTTTTATATACTACTCAAAACTACCAAGAAGCTTCTCCAGTCACCCGTGCATCTCGCAGCTTGATTCATGGCATGCCGGTGTGTTTTTAATATCCTGACGATGTGATTCATCCGTGTGTATTGGACGTTGTGGGTTAAAACCAATCACCATGTCGCTTGTTCCTTTAAAGAGCCTGGTGTAGTCTGACTTTTTCGAACTGCTATTTCTACAATGCACTGTGACCAAAATGTTTATTATTTTAGTGGAGATGATGAAGGAATTATCATGTAGGGAACCATATACAGTGCTTTGCAAGTATTTGGCCCCCTTGAGCTTTTGTCACATTTCAGGCTTCAAACATAAAAATATGAAATTGTAATTTTTTGTAAAGAATCCACAATATGTGGGACACTATTGTGAAGTGAATTGAAATTTATTGGATATTTTAAACTTTTTTTTTTAGAAAAAACAAACAAACTGAAAAGTAGTACCTTCTAGAGACTGAATTTGAGAGACTGAATTTTTTGCCCATTCTTCCTTGCAAAACTGCTCAAAGTTAGATGGAGAGCTTTTTCCACAGATTTTCGATTGGGTTCAGGTCTGGACTTTGACTTGGCCATTCTAACACCTTGATACGTTTATTTGTGAACCATTCCATTGGGTATTTTGCTATATGTTTTGAATCATTGTCGAGTTGGAAGCTAAATCTCTGTCCCAGTCTCAGGTCTTTTGTAGACTCCAACAGGTTTTCTTCTGGAATGGTCCCGTGTTTGGCTCTATCCATCTTCCCATCAAATGTGTCCCTGCTGAAGAAAAGCTGGCCCAAACCATGATGCTGCTACCACCATTTTTGTGTGTTCAGTGTGATGAGCTGTGTTGCTTTTACGCCAAACATAACGTTTTGATTTTGGTTTCATCTGACCAGAGCACCTTCTTCCACATGTTTGGTGTGTCTCCCAAATGGCTGGTCGCAAACTTTAAACGAGACTTTTTATGGATATCTTTGAGAAATGACTGTCTTCTTGCCATTCTTCCACAAAGGTCAGATTTGTGCAGTGTAATACTGATTGTTGAGTTTCCAGCAGAGTTTCCCACCTCAGATGTGATCTCTGCAGTTCATCCAGAGTGATCATGGAACTCTTGGCTGTATGTCTGATCAGTCTGCTTCTTTGAGATGAAAGTTTAGAGGGACAGCCAGGTCTTGGTAGATTTGCAGTAGTCTGATACTCCTTCCATTTCAATATAATCGCTTAAAGCTTGGGTAATCTCTTTGTATCCAAATCCGGCTTTAAACTTCTCCACAACAGTATTTCGGACCTGCCTGTTGTGTTCCTTGGTCTTCATGATTCTCTCTGCACTTTAAACAGAACTCTGAGACTATCACAGGGCAGGTGCATTTATACAGAGAGTTGATCACACACAGGTGGATTCTATTTATTATCATCAGTCATTTAGGTCAACATTGGATCATTCAGAGGTCCTCACTGAACTTCTGGAGTGAGTTTGTTGCACTGAAAATAAAAGGGCCGAATAATATTGCACACCCCACTTTTAATTTTTTTATTTCTAAAAAAAAAAAGTTTCAAATATCCAAGAAATTTTGTTCCGCTTCACGACTGTGTCCCACATGTTGATTCTTTACAAAAACATTACAATTTTATATCATGGTTTGAAGCCTGAAATGTGGCAAACATTTTAAATGTTCAAGTAGGCTGAATACATTTGCAAGGCATTGTAGTTAATTATTACTTTTTTATTGTTTTAAAAGATGAGCTTGTATTATTTTTGAAAAACTAATTTTAATGCAGTGAGCAGTTTAGTGTTGCCTTTTTTCTATTAAAGCTGCTTTGATTACTGCTTTTTATTAAAGCATTGTGTCAAAATAATATCCATGTTAATCAGGAGAATTGATAGTCTGTATTTGCAGCCTTAGCACTATGAATTCCCCAAAAGTCTGCATACTTCCCCATATAATGATAATGGTGACGTGGAAATATTTGTGACACTGTCTAATCAAAAGGAAAGTTTTTAGATCAACATACATCAATTTACATTTAAACTAATGCTCTGCTTGGACAACATACAGTTGTTTCTTCATAAATCTTAAAAACAAGCCTATTTGTGCCTTTTGTAAAATGTCTTGTGTAATTTTGTTAAATGGCTTGCCTGAATTATCACATATTTTTGGCTAAATCATCTCTTTACTAACATGCCATACCAACCAAATGTGAGTGGCTCTGTCTCTGTACTCTTCTTAGTAACAGAATGTCTGTAGCGCTAAGGGTTGTCCATAGAGGAAACAGATGCTTCAGGGGGCTCATATAGGAAAAGCAGGTGCAGAGAGTGCTTCTGAAACCAGATGGTTATGCAATTAGTCCCATGAAAGAGGGCAGAAAAGAGAAACAGGCTGTCTCTGAGGTTTACTCTCAGCACCTGTTGTGGTTTAGGGTTTGGTTTTTAGTAAGATCGTCATATAGAGTGGTGCTTGAAAGTTTGTGAACCTTTAGAATTACTATATTTTTGCATAAATTAACATAAAATCAGGCCACGGTTCTCTGAAGTCATCAAGTGGCGAGATCCACCTATGCGATAGGAAACTGGTACCGACCTCATTGAAGCATCCAATTGTCAGACACACATTGTTCTCCTTCTTTTTATTGTTGCACCGCTGTTGCATCAGCACCACCGCGGAGCCTAAATGCGCCTGACCTGACTCGATAGGCGTGCTTGCGATGTGCCTTTTTCGGTGCCGGGCAGATGGGAGAGGTTTAGCAACCATGCGCACTCTCTGATGACTGATAATGCCATAGCACGCCCTGACCATTGAAAGTACTGACAAGCGTTCCACAGAACCACCATCACAACTTTGAAGAGGGAGCGTTCCTCTTCAAGAGTTTGTCCATGTACTCCAACATTGAGGAAGTAGGACACATTCAACACTCTCACAGCAGAGGACAAGACTCGATAAGAGGCCTGGTGGATGGAGGCTGTAAGGCGGTCTATTTTCGCTGGAAGGGGTCTGTGTAGAAGGCGCCAGAAAACCCCGTACGATGGATTAAGGTGCCTGGCTATGGAGGGTTCCACAGCCGGAGGCACCCCCATCCTGTTTGTCGTCATTCCCGAAACCTCGAGGCCGTACAGGCAGTGTTTAAGGTCCAATGGCTCCCCCAGTGGCGACAAGCACATGCAAGGAAAATGTGGAAAAGCTGCTTTTTTGGGCCTTGACAGCTTACCGTTGTACACGTCCCTTTCCTGATCCGCTTTGTTAAGCTGGACGTGCCACGGGATGCTAAAACGCTCAGCAGCTCTCGCACACACCTCGAGCAGCACCGGTGTTGGAACTGGGCATGGCCTAAGGCAAAGGCTCGTCTTCGTTTATGCCGGACATGTGTATGAGCTATTTGTCTTTACCTAAACCTTGCAGCTCAAACCTGAGGGCCATGGGTTTAGGGTGGTCATCTCCAAAAGCAGACTCGACCTGTTATGCCCAGCTAAGCGATGGCAAGGTCTGGGGGGCTTCCAGAGCTGACATGCTGGCGGACTTCTCATGACGTCGGAGTTATGGTGCTCTACGTCATCACCTAACGAGGCGGCAACCTTGAGACGACAACGGAGCAGTCTTCTCAGCAACGCGCGGCAGTGAGAGCAACCGTACAACTGAGCTACTGTCTCTTTCGTGTGCTTAGACCCTACACATGCGATGCAGAGAGGATGGGTATTCTTTGTTGCGATGAGGGCGCTGCATGCGGCCAGACAGGCTCACGACTGTGGTTCTTTGGTGCACATGTAGAGACCCGAGAGCATGTGGCCATGAGCAGGCCAATGAAAGTCGGCGGGCAGCCGTGGACCTTCACACTCACAGGCAAACAGCCTGTTCCGAATTCACATATGCAGCAGAAAACGCAGAACGGCTAACCTTAATGATTCATCAAGCCAGACTTTGGCTTGACAGTGACAGACAGTGCAATTGGATGCTTTCATGAGGTTGGAACTATATCTAACAAATTTGTATTTATTTAATTCACAGTAAACACTAACCAATCAGGTTTAAAGTTGTTTTGTGCATTGAAACAAACTAAAATTCTTCCAAGCCAATTATCAGGATTTATTCCTGAATTACCTTCAAGGAGGAGCGTGAGAAGCCGCTGCACTGATGCGCGCTGCCATTTTTGAACATTTGGAACAAACCTGTGATGTTTAGTTGCACTTATTGCTGCACAAGGGGGTCAGACCAGGTACTTAAAGCAACATTATTAATAAATCAATCAGTTAATCAATCAGGTCCCATTTTTTTTTTTATTTAGTTCTTTCTTTCGTTTAAATATTTAGCGTTTGGATATTGAAGTTAGGGTTAGCCATTGTCTGGTTGGTGTCATGAGTTAGTTTCAGATTTAACTTAAATAATTCAGTAATATGAATTTCTACTGACTGATTTTCCACATATGTATTGTAATAATACACATTTAGTTTAATTGGATAAGTTTAAGTACTTTATCTACATAGCGTTTTTTACAACAGTGTGTTGTCACAAAGCAGCTTTACAGCGTTCAAAACCGAAACGCCCAAAGAGCAAGCCGAAGCGACAGTGGCAAGCAAAAACTCCGTTGATGTTATTTTTTAGGAAGAAACCTTGGGAGGACCATGGCTCTGTGGGGGACTCATCCTCCTTGAGTGGAAGCATCAGTGTAGGACAGCCATGTACAGATTGTGTATAGATCAGTCCATATGTGTCCATATTAAACAAAAGTAAAAATTATATAAACTATATAAGTCCATCCTCCAGGACTGCAATGCTGTCAGTCCAACAGAAGTCCATGTTCCTTTCCATAATCATCATATCCGCAGTGCCATAGACAAGGAGACGGGGACTCCTCAAGACGCCACCTAGGGAAAAAAAGGACAATAAACACAGTTCGAGCTAATAAAGCATCGTAATTATGTAATAAATATAGTACGATTGACACACAGTGCAGCATATGACTCCGGCATAATTGACTAGAGCAGCATAAATAAAAGGGGCAGATACTGCAGACTCTACTTAGTCGAGGGGACCCCCGGAATAGCATCATTTCAGCGACACGCCCCTACTAATAATGAGCAGGGTGAGGAGTTAAAATGCCAGCAGAGACTATCCTAGATCAACCTGAGATCTACACCTTTATCTACAGGGAATTAATTGATTGCAAATGCAAACAGATCAGTTTTTAATCTACTTTTAAAAATTGATAGTGATTCAGAATCACAAACAGCAACTGGAAGGCTATTCCAGAGTTGAGGAACCTTGTGGGAGAACGCTCCTTCACTAGCAGTAACTTTATTAATTTTAGGAACTAAATGTAAACCAGCACCTTGAGAGCGGAGTTCACGTGTTGGTTTATATAACTAAATGAGTCTAAGTCACTCTGTGGAGCCTGATTATGTAGAATCTTACATGTTATTAAAAAATTTTGTAATCAATGCAAAATTTAACTGGTAGCCAGTGCAGGTTAGACACAGTGCTGATATGATCAAACTTTTTGCATCTAGTTAAAACTCTAGCTGCAACGTTTTGAACTAGTTGTAGTTTATGTAATGATTTTTTGGGCATCCTGTCAGAAGTGAATTACAATAATCTAGCCTTGAGGTTATAAAAGCGTGAATTAGTTTCTCTGCATCTTAAGAGCAGAGGATATTTCTTAGCTTCGAAATGTTGCGGAGGTGAAATAATGCAATTCTAGTGATATTGGTAATGTGTTCAGTAAAGCAGAGATCAGAATCAATAATAACACTTAAATTATTTACAGATGAACTGGGTCTGATTAAGGAGTCATCAAGGTTTAACACTGTAGTAGAGGCTTTGTTTATATTGTCCTTAGGAACAACTTTAAGTACCTCAATTTTATCAGAATTTAGTAGTAGGAAATTATTTGACATCCAAAGTTTAATTTCTTTAATGCAGTTCTCGAGCTTACTGATTGACTGAACATCATTAGGTTTAGCCGAAATGTACAAATGTGTACCATCTGCATAAGAGTGGAAGCTAATTCCATGCTTACGAATAATTGATCCCAGTGGGAGCATATAGATAGCAAATAGGAGTGGTCCCATAACTGACTCTTGTGGAACCCCATAGTTTACTCGTGCAAGGTCAGAACATTGATTGTTAACACAAGTGAACTGAAATTGCTCTGTCAGATAAGATTTAAAGCACTGAACTGCAGATCCTGCAATGCCCACAGTGTTTTTTAATTTATTCAGTAAGATGCTATGATCTATTGTGTCAAAAGCTTCACTAAGATCTAATAAATCAATCATTGAATATTGGTAATTCTACTGGAGCTTTGACAAAACAGAGGGCAACACAATCTTTCTTATGTTTGAAATTTTGCTAGTGTACTTTAATCTGAAATTGAAAGTTTAAATGATGCTAGATCATTTTGCAAATTTGCTATGTAAATTCAGAATGAGAGCGGTCCTTTTCAGCACAGTGTTTACTTTGGATTGACTTTAATAAGAGTTATGCTACGAGTTATTTGCAAAAGGAAACAGATTAAAACTGTCAGGCTATTTTATGTGACTTAAATTAAGTTGTATTAATTCTTTCAAATAACCTCATGATAATTGGTGGCTCATGATTTAAATAATATTATTCTGAAAAATAGCATTTCAATATTACAAGATATCAAGACTGTGGGATTAGTTTTTTGTGGCCGGTGTTGTTCACCTTTATTGTATTATAGAGAAACTTATATATAGAAAGTAGATGTGTAACAGTGCCTTGTCCTGTTTTTAGATTTGACTTTCTGGTTCTACGTGAAGGAACATCTAAACCGACATGAGCTGCATCGTTTCTACTCTTTAAAGAACATTTGGTCCGAGCTGGGTCGAGGTCGGGCCTGGCTGCGCTGTGCACTCAATGAGCACTCCCTGGAGCGCTATCTCCACATGCTGCTGGCTGATCGGGCTCGTCTCAGGTATACCATGCATTGTCCAATTTAGCAGTCTTACTTGCAGTCTTTTTACAGATTTTAGATGGGAAGCACCTCAGTTGCCATGGTAACTGTGCCATGTCTGCCATGATTTGAATGCAAAAAGTCAAAAGCACGATTTTTTTTTCCAATGGAAAAAGACACATGCAACACTTAAGCATTTTCTGTGTTCACATGCAAAATATGTGACCACTAAGACTTTGCCTATTAGCTCTCCTATTAAATTTGACATTTTATATGTTATCAACTTGATTTCCACATACAGACACCCAGATATTTCACATTACAATATTTTATATTCAGAGCATGTAAAGAACACTTATGTCAAAATAAATAACTCTCTAAGAATTTAACACATTTTTGCAGTGACAGATTTGCTTTATATGATCGGCTATGGCGACATGCAGTTTTTATTTGTTCATGGTTTCAGATAAAATAAAATGTGATGCCTTCAACTTTACATTTATGCTTCTTTGCTATTTATAGTATTATTATAAATCTATTTCTGTTTTTAAAGCACAATTCTACATAAAGACCCGCTTATTTGTGAAATAGAACAAATTGTGAATTTAAAGAAATGTAGCATCTAGTCATGCAAAAATAAAGAGAATCTGTAAAAAAAGCATAACCTGGATGTAATTTACCTTAAACCAGCCATATGCTAGAAAACAGCTCTGTATTTGCAGATTAATTTAAACAAGTATATAGTTTTTAAATGAGCTCATCGCTGATTTCTCATAGGTCTTATTCATTATCTCCAAGATAAAAAATAGATTGGCCCTTTAAATGTTTTAAATGTGTATGTACAATTTTTAAAAAATCCTTAAATTCTGTTACAGTTATCAGTTTTGATGTTATTAATTGTCTTGTGTTCGTTGGTTCGTTTTTCTCCTTTGAAACTTGCAGAATTTATACTTTTTTTTCATCTCCAACTATTTTAGTTTAGTAACTAAACTAGGTTTCCACTTAAGTTGAGCAGTGAAAGTGAGAATGAAATGGTTATATAAAAGTGCTCTTTAACAAATAAATATCCATCATTAAATGCTTTATCTTTGGGAAGAAAAAAACAAATCTGTATTACCAATTTTGAATTTGTTTGATGAATGTGCCTTTTTGTGATTTATTCCCCCAATAATCTGTTAAATAATATCAAGCATAAAATATCAATATACAGACCACACCTTTAGTTTTTAAAAGCAGCGTTGATTATTTCTTATTAATAGGATTTTTTTAGTATGAATTGTTAATACAATTTTAAACAGACTTTTCTTTGCATGAAATGTCATCACATGCATAAATGCTCTTGAACTCAATGTAATATTAATAATTAATGTGTGTTCTGTATGTTTTCCAGTATGTTCTATGAAGAGTGGGCTTTTATTCTTGATGAAGAGAGAGCAAGTATGCTTCCCACTATGGCAGCTGGTCAGTGTCTTTATTTTCTGAGTTACACAAACTTACAGTGTGTGCACCTTATTTTTATTATTCATTAACGCTGCTCTTTTTTTTTAAAATACTATTACATTAATCATCTCTACAGAGTGTATTGTATTATTTAACTAGACTTAATTATGCTGATTCTGTTTGTGGTAACAGGATTAAACTCCATTCTGTTTGCCATCAACATTGACAACACTGATCTAAATGGACAAGCGCGGACAAGTCATGCTGTCTCACACCTCCTGAAGGAATCCACACAAGGAATGAGTAGCCTGTGGAAGGAGTCCACACAGGGGGTCAGCACTTTGCTAAGGGAAATCGGCACTGCAACTTCAGTGGTGCAAGGCTTCAGTCCACGCTCTGAATGCCCCTCAGATCCTTTGCCGGTGCTGCCACGTAGCACATCAGCAGGTACCTGTTACTAGTTTAATTAGAATTCAAATAAGGGCCTTTTCCCCTTCTTTTTATACTCCTGTGTTCAATCAGTGTCTGTGCTGAAGTTACTTTACCACAGTTAGAGAAATAATTTCTTTTTACTCTCACTACTATAAAAAAAATATCAATGCACAACATACTGTCTTGTTTCTGTACCTTTTATACTTTAGACTCAGGTTTGAGGAAGGAACGCAGACGGAAAAAGAAAATCACCAACATTATCTCCTTTGATGATGACCTGAATGCGGAAGCAGAGGATGAGGATGAGGGAAGTCTTGGCCTGAGGAAATGTGGGATTGGCAATGTGAGCTCAGAGGAAGCGCTGGAAGCTTGTGAGTCTTTGCCTTCCCAGACCTGTCCTCTCCAGCCAGAGCATGGGATCGTTAGTTGGGCTGAGTCTCCTCCTCGGAACGGTGTGCTTCTTGACACCAAGAGCACAGACCACGAGGAAGAAGACGATGATGACTTTTACTGCCGAAGACAATCTGAGGACCATGAAAGTGTGGAGCAGTGAGTTCAGACTTTGTTTTTAGTTTGTTAGGATTCATAATCTTCCTGCAGGGCAGGTGGTGATTTTGTAGTTTTCTCATTCTTGATAAATTTCTTGCTTTGTTTTTTTTTTATTTAGAGCCATAAATGGCAGCCTATCCAGTGTATCAACCTGGAGTCCCAGACAGATTGTTACAGAAGCCGATGACAGCTCAGACATTCTCATCCCTCTCACTGAGGCAGAGTTATACAGTCAGAATGGACCAAACAACTCATCCTTTACCTCAGGTGTTATACTACTTCTGCTTTTACTTCACTGAATTGAGACAATGTGATTCACAATACATGTGTTACCATGAGTCATCTAAATGCAGTCTACATTTCTAACCTATCTCCTAACATTTTGTTTTTTAAATTTTATTTTAGTTTGTGATGCTTTTGAAACGCAGACTGCTTGTGAGCCGACCAAAGACTCGCATCTGACCCCTGACAGTGAAAAACCAAAAACACAGGCACAATTCAGGTATCGTTTGAGTTTTATCACAAATATTCTTGCAGTATTTCCATACTTCATACTTCTCCTGTACCTTCCATCCACCTACATTTTTTCCCTCACAGCATGGAGCCCAACATGTCAACTCAAAGTGCCTCAATGAGCAGCATACTGACAAATCCAGGTCTGCCTGACTCCATGACTGTAGGTGAGGTCCTCAGTTTTTGCACTTAGCAAACGATTTTTTCATGACTAATTGCCGCCATGTTTTTTACTTAAGTCTTGTATATTTATAACTCATTTCACATGGTTTACTTACCAATAACCGGTTTTATTATTTTGACATTTGAACAAATTTAGGACAGACCCAAGTCATGTTCAGTTAAACTGATGGGAAGGGGGTAATGTGTTTGTGCTGATATACATGGATTTGACACGGCAGTGTTGCTGCAGACTTTAAACATGCTGTCCTCTCATAGACATAAATATTGCCTTACCTTGTAGATGTTGTAAGGGACTCTTTTGTCCATGCACAGTTTGTATTATTTATTCTCTAGTCCTGCGTCGGTGGTTACTGAATGCCAATATTTTTGGTTGGAGTCCAGAG
The DNA here is from genome assembly GCA_025769995.1 of Xyliphius kryptos. Taxonomy (NCBI): domain Eukaryota; kingdom Metazoa; phylum Chordata; class Actinopteri; order Siluriformes; family Aspredinidae; genus Xyliphius; species Xyliphius kryptos. The sequence goes on from JAOUQT010045469.1 coordinate 15,719, forward strand.
ATGACAGTGAGGCAGTTTTAAAGCTCCAGGAGCACTAAAGTGTTTGATCCACTTGTGCCAGTGCATCACAAACCACCAGGTCACAATGGTGTCACTGCAGTGACACTATCATTCACCAGTAATAATGGTTATTATTGATTATTGAGTAACAAAGTGGGCTGCACAGTGGCTTAGAGGTTAGCACATTCGCCTCTCAGCCCTGGGGATTCCCGGTTAGAATCCCAATCAGGAAGGTGTTTTCATGTTCTCCCCGTGTCCGCTTACTGTCTGTAACCATGGAATCCCAAAGTCAACTGTATGGTGACCAAAAGTAGCAACAAGGAAGGTTTTAATGTTGTAGCAGATGAATATAAATGTATGTAAACAAATTAAATTATTTTTTAGATAAACTTGACCTTCATTGTAATATATTTTGTTAATGTGTGGTGTAACCCATAAAATCCTAAAACCCACGTCATGCAGGCTACTATTACTTAGTTTTGAACAGAGTGCCCAACTCTATCAAACTGCTTAACAAGTTTTATAAAGCTTAAGATTTTTTTAAAAAAGTGATGAAGTGCAGCATGTCATCACAATTTTTTTTCTTAAATTCAGACCTAGACTTCTTTCATGATGCTTTTGGTTCAGTAAGGTAAACAGCACTTTCACTGAGACATTGCTATGATGAGAGTTACAGAAGCTGCTGGAATTCATCAATGTTAACTTAAAATTTATGGACACCAATAGACGATGGACCAAAGACTCAATTAAACTAATGACACATTTAGGATTAAAATATGGTATAAATACTGGCTTGCCAGGTGATGTGGTTAGCACGTTTGCCTCTCAGTGCTGCGGATCCAGGATCGAATCCTAATATGGGTAAAATTTTCATGTTCTTTCTACGGCCGTGTGGGCTTTTCCGTCTTGTCAAGTTTCCTACCACAGCCTAAAAAATGGATTCAAGGAAAATTGTCTGCTCTAAATTGCTCCTATATAATGTGTGCTGGGCTGGATTGGTGCCCTGTCTTGGGTGTATCTTCCCAGTGTCTAAAATCCCAACTGACCCTATGATCCTACTCCCTATTATAGGATTAGGTGGAAGATAATAAGACGAGATTATAAACACAATTTTATTATCGGTTATAGTTAGACTTTTTCACATTTGTCCAGCGGAGGGCACTGTTGCTCCAGTCAGGCTGGTTTTCTTTTGACGCACGACCGTGAGGATTAGCCACACATGGGCATCCACAAAACATACTTTATTTATGTTCTTAGGTCTGTTATCTGTCAGAAATAGCAGTAAAACTCATGATTCTTTTTATTATTGTTTTGTAATACAGGAACACCTGATGTAACCAGTAAAGAAATTGTTATTTAAGACTATTCTTGTCATGAGTCAGTTCAAACATGAGTTTACGATGTTTAGAGCTGTGTAGTATATTTTTTGTTTGCTTTTTCTGTTTTTTTTTTAAACATCTCTGTGTGTCATTACTACTATTATTATCAAGCTTAAGCTGATTGTGGAAGTGTGGGCACCTGAGACTGCAATGTGTTTTTCTCCTTCCATTGAGCATGTCTGTCTTCTCTGTTACACACACACACTTGTTTTAAGGAATTGAGGGGATTTTATGCAGTCTTTTAAATATTTTATAATGATTTACCGTGAAAGTAACCATAATTATTACATACAGGTCTAATCTTAACCTTACACTCACTCTGTAATCATGTATTAACATTTAGTTTTTAATAGCTGTATTTTTTTTGTGCTTTACCTGGTAAATTATTATTCACTGGCACAGTTTCTGTACTTTGACTTCATCTCCAAGTCATGAACATGTACTTGAAACCCTGAATTCACTGTGATTATCATTCACCTAAACTAATAAACAGGATGCCAATCTGATTTTCCCCACTTGACATTTGTGTTGATCACATTGTGTCCCCGTCTTGTTTTCCTGATTTTTATTATATTAGGAGCTCTAAAAATAATACAAGATGGCACTGTGGCCCAGTGGGTAATGCTATCTTCTTACAACAAGAAGGTCACGATTCTGTCATGGGATTAGTAATAAGTGAGTGATTAAAGTTTTGTTTGGTGTAGATACAAAGTTTTAGCTGTTGTTTGCACAAAGGTGAAACTTGTCCCTTCTGTAATTCATTCTGCAGTGGAAGCCTATTATGTGGCATTTTAACATAGCACCACAAAGAAATTATTTGGTTTGTTTCCAGCAGTGTCACTGAGGTGTTTAAATGAAACTACAGCAACACTGCTGCACTAAAACACCCTCACCGCATCAGTGTCACTGCAGAACTGACAATAAACAATTATACATGTTCTGTGATGGTCCTGACCAACAGAGAACAGAAAATCTTTAATTGTAAAACTACAAAGTCCATTTATTTATGTGGAGCCAATAGAGAAAGGAGGTGTCCAAACTTGCATATCACAACATGGAGTTCATGTCATATTCACATCACTGGTACTGTAGTTCTTAATTTCCTTATTAACTTACTGGTCCAAGTCCTCATCCTTTCCCGGCTCAATTATTGGAATGCTTTGCTTGCTGGTCTCCCAGCTTCCACAATCGGGTCTCTAAAGCTGGTTTAAAACTCTTCAGTCCAACTCGTGTTCAACCAGCCAAAAACAAACTCATGTCACCCCACTACTCCTCTTGCTCCATTGGCTTCCTGTTGCTGCTCGCACTCAGTACAAGGTACTGACTGGCCTACTGGACAGTTGCTGGTTATGCCCCCTCTTACCTTCAATTCATCTTCTTTAAGTACACCCCGACTCACCGAGGTGCTAATTCTCACTCCATGTCATTCCCACAGCTAAATGGTGGAATGATCTTCCCACCACCATCCGTAAGGCTGGCACTCAGTTTATTTAAGAAACTTCTCAAAACACACCTCTTCTACAGACACTTGTTATAACAAAAAAAGGTTTTTGATGATGCTACAGTGTAGTTGTTTTTTCCTAAACCACTGACTTGTGGTGTTCTCTAATTTGTAAGTTGCTTTGGATAAAAAAAAAAGTATATGCTAAATGACTAAATGTAATGTAATATTAAATGCACTGTTTGTTGGTTGACTAAATTTCCACAATATAAAGACTTGTTTTGTTTAATGGTATAGTCTCTTAGTCTTAATAGATTATGATGAGCACTAAACCTCTTTCACTGAGTCCTTTTTTAGTCCTCTGTAGTCTTTACACTTACAATAAAAAAATATTATGTCTTGTTGGTATGTTGGGTGTGGCTTATCAGTTCTGTGCTGTTTTAATGTTAGTAACATATTATGACACTAGGGATACATAGTATGATACTACAGTGTCTATTACAGTCTCATTCCATTTCATTCACCACTGCGAAATGGAACGACCTTGCCAACACCATCCGTAAGGTTTTCAAGAAACTTCTCAAAATGCACATTTACCACAGAGACTTTCTATAAAAAAAAAGAGCCAAATCGAGTAATGCGCAAGGTTGAGGGTACTACAGTGTAGCTGTTTTTTTCCTCCCTAAACTACTGGGCGTTATCTCATTGTTAGTCGTATTGGATAAAAGCGTCTGCTAAGTGTACATAGTACAAGTGTAAATGGTCCACAGAATCCAACATATACAGGGCATATTTACATTATTAGTTTTATTGTTATTCTTTGCCAAAGCAATCATTTCCCTCTGCATTAGAAAACTAAATTTGGTCACGCTTCCAACATTTTCATATTCAGATTCCTTATTAAGATAATTTTGTTTCCACAGTCGAACTACGCCAAGCCATTGTGGCCATGATGAACAGGAAGGATGAGCTCACTGAGCAGAACATGTGAGCATTTAATCCATTCACTTTGCCTATTGTGTGTGAACATCTGTGATGTCATCTATAATTAGCAGCTTCATGGAAAATGTCACTCTGGTGGCTGCTTAAAGGTTCAGAAAGACAAAAGGCAGTCTTGGGTATTAAAAATGAGAAATGTGTGGCACTGGACTTCTGCTGCTCTGTACTTTATTGCATCCTTGAGTGTGTGCTCTGTTGGCGGCAGGTCTATGCGCAGTCTGCTGGATGGAGAGATGGAGCATGCGGCAAGCCTTCGACTCGAGGTGGACAGCCTGAAAAAGAAGTTGGCTGACCTGGAGGAGAGACATGGAGCTAAAGTTCAAACCCTTGGCAGGTAGATGATTGCTTTAGTTTTAGTTCCCTGTGCAGCACCCATCAAACATGCCATGCTGACTATGTGATGCCATGCAGAGCATTATAAGAACATTTGTGCTTTTGAGCTTTAACGTAATAAAAGCGTTTTTGCTGGACTGAGCAGGGTGTCATGAAAAGAACACTTCTGTTAATTGCTTCACCAAAGCTCCACATTACTTCGTCAGGACGTGTCTGCAATAGAGTGTGCTGGTAGCTTGGTGTACCAAAGGGTGAATTCCAACCATTAAGATACAAGAATACAGAACATGGCATCATCATAAAAAAATAACTCTTTGAATACAGGTGGGAAAAATAAGGCTTTTCCAAAGCTTCTTAAAGTCAAATCTTTTGCTGTAGTTGCTATGGTGATGTGAATGTCTGATCAGCAAAGTGCTTCTGAGTAAGATGTACTAGCCAATCTCATCCCATGAGTTGCAAGTTATTGCTGCAGAAGGCAAACTAGGGGGTGGGGGTATTATGGCTTAATCTGACTGGACTATTTATGTACAGTTTTTAAACTAGAATGTGTGTGGTGGCGTTTTGGAACAGAACCAGTCTGGGACAAACGAGTGATAATGGTGAAACATTACTTTAGGAAATTGGAGTTCAAATGTTATAGACATATGAAAAAGTCTAACAATTTAGTTTCTTGCTGGGCTGTTTGAATGCTAAATAATCATGTGCAAATGTACAGAAGTGAGATGAGCATATCTGCAAATATTTCAACCCATCACCCAACCTGTACTTATCAAGACTGCACTTATCGGTTTTGATACAGAATAACTTAAACATATACCACACTTATGGTGGAATAAATCCTTGCCATGTCAAAAACTACCAAACATCTCTTCTGTACTCATCTACACAGCTTATTTGCTTGTTTTTGAAAAAATGCCACAGATTATGGTCATATATTTTTCTCCTTTTTTTGTATTACATTTAACCCCCTTGAGCTGTCTTTTAGCGAATGCTTGTTTTCTCCTTTTAGTTTATATATTGCTTCCATTTCACAAGGTCTTGAAGCAATGTGTTGGCATTAAGTGGCATCAACTGATAGGATTCAGGTGTACCAATGTCACAGCTCAAAATGGCAGGCATATATTATATTATAACCAGCAGTGACTAATGTAGCCACTGTAGAAATAGGATGTTGCAACATAGCGATGACCTGCTATCAGCAAAATGTAAGTGAAAGAAAACCCTTGTTTACACTAAGGTAAACTGCTAATAGACCCTTGTAGGTGCTTAAAGAGGTTAGTATGCTTCTGTTTTTGCTTTTGGCTTATTGGTTACCACATTTGCCTCTCAGCGCTGGGGATCCGTTTGAATCCTGATCTGGGTGGTGTTTCCATGTTCTCCCCATATCTGCATGTTTTTTTTTTTTTTTTTAAGAT
>JAOUQT010045470.1:0-10968 GCA_025769995.1 Xyliphius kryptos
AAGAGAAGATATATGGATGTGGTCAATGTAGACATGCAGGTAGTTGGTGTGAAAGCAGAAGATGCAGAGGACAGAGTAAGGTAAAAGATTGACTTTCTGTTGCGACCCCTGATAAAAGGGAGAGGCCGAAAGAAGGAGAAGAAGAAGATTCTATGACGCTAAAAAAAACGTGCAAAATAAATACATTTTTTTATTTTTATTACCCAGATTACTCATCTGTAGATGCTATTTAATAATGTGCATCAACAATGTAAACTCTCTAGCTGTAGAATTAATTTTAAGCAACCTTCAGAAAAGACATACTATTTTGACATAATCTGACTGCTTTTCAGTCCACGTTTATTCGCATGTTTACAGGCTTTTATATTCCATCATTTGAAATTCTTTGCCGTTCAGATAATTTTGACTCAGTATTAGCACAATAAAAAAGACCTAGATTTCTCATGATCAGATAATTAAACCATTTTATATGATCAGATAAATAGGTATATTTTAATATTGATTTTTTAATTCTGTAACTTCACAAATTAGTAGTGAACACTTTATAATTTCTCTTTTTACTCAGTTTTAACACAGCAAATTTGACCTAGAAAATCTCCACTAGAGGATGAACATGAATTGGAGGATGAATCTGAAGTGAAGGATGAAGAATTACAGGATGAACAACTCTAGTGGGGGTTTAATACAGGGCGTGTTTGAAACTCTTGTGGTTTATTGTGAGTGAAATCATCAGTCAGGTTTATCCCAGCTGTGGAGAAAGAAGATGGAGAGCGCAGGACATCAGTTTGATTTCTCTCTAAAAGACAAAAGAAATCTACACAAAGCAGGGTTAATTCTGGCAAGAGGAGACAGTAAAGGGACTTCCCTAAAGAACATTAAGCTTCTGTCTGGAGTTCCTCTGATTGGCTGGGTGATACGTGCAGCACTCCAATCTGACATTCTCGACAGGTAGGAAAGAAATAAAACACACGTTTTTTTAATCTGAAAACATGATAATACCTTCAAATCAGGCAATTTAAGGGGATACATGTACAGTGTCAATTTATAAATTGACCTTCAGCTCGCAGGAGACTGACAAGCTCACTCAGATTATTCCGATCCCACGGAGCACATCTGTGTAGCAAACATTTGCGAAGCAATGACAGCATATGACATGATGTTTTTTACTAAAGAATATGCACAGTCTCGGGAGGAGAATTTTCAAATCAAAATATGTTCTCTTATATTTGACGTTCTAACTGTAATGAATGTAATGGAGTGTGCATCGTTATTTGCACGACACTACACAAAAATGCATAAAACAATTGAATTACATAGAAACAATTTCATTTTCTTTTCTATTCCAGTTTTATTGCAGCATGATCCATAATAATTCTCAATATAGATCATATAACACATTTTACTAACAAGTATTTGCTGGGGCGACCCCTGATAAAAAAAAGAAGAATATATATATTTTTATTTTTAGATCTGTATGTATCCGTATAAATGTCCAATCTTATATTTTTGTGTCATACACCATAGTCGCTTTGCAGTGGTTGGAATAGGTATAAGCTGACTGAATATCCTAATCTTTTGTCAGGATTGTTAATAAGGCACCTGACTTTTTCCAGCAGTGCGCACTCTTCCATCTTAGGCTCTCCAGGCTGCATAATTATGTATATGTCAAGAACCCTCTCGGGGAACACTTATAAAAAACACACGATGAAGGAAGCAATCATGTAGATTTTTATTTAAACAAAAAGTGGAAAAATTAGATAAACAAAACACCAAAACCAATCATAAACACGAGGAAAAATAGAAACAAAAAATAAATAAAAAATAAATAAAAAAATAAACTGAAAAAAAAACTGAGGGATAAACTCAATTTAAATAGTCTAAACTCAATCAGACACTAACCGGCATCAGCTGTTTAATATAAGGCCAATTTATATCATTTGTTCTGTGTTTTGAAGCTGTGGCTGGGTGACGTGGCTTATGCGCCACAGGGTTGCCATTGTCGTCAGAAACCTCACAGAGCTCCCTCAAACAGTTCACTCCGGAAGCTCATCCCAACCAAAAAGTCCCAACACACCAATATTTTAGTTCCTGGCAAAAATGTATGAGCATGTGAGCTTTTCGAGCAGAAATGAAAAAATGGGAACCCTTGGGATGGCGATCTGGCACATGGGGGCCCTTACAACAGATTTATGGAACGTGCAGGCCCTTAGGGCTGAGATCAAAAACAGATGGGGCCCTAAAGACATGGGGCCCTTGGGAATCAGCCCTTGGCTGAATCAGAAGGAGAAGTCAGGATCTCATAGCTGCCTGAGGATGGATCTTGGACCCTCGTAGAGCTAAGGGGGAACCAGAAGATTTCAGCAGCTAGCAGTGGGTGCTGAGCACTGGCAAATTCTCCACTGCATAACAGTGGTTCATATATAAAAGGGAATTAAACTAACAATTTAAAAGATATTTCATGTCTGCTTGTGAAAACTTTTTTTTTTTTTTTTACCAATTTGGCTTTTGCACATTATTTTCCCCATGTCTAGTTTTTTTGTCTATTTTTTTTTTTTTTCAAATTTTAATATCTTTTAATAGAGCTTTGGTAAAAATTGAGAACTACCATCAGCTTTCTTGCTAGTTTGCATTTAAGAGAGACTTCTTATGTTACTTTACCACACAAATGCCCACATTATTCATATTTCTGTTTACCTGGACATAACCACATACAATATTTTTTTTCATCTTCTGCTTTTTCCCTGTAACCAAGGGTCGCCACACATAACCACATACAATAAGTGAATATATTTATACGATGTATACAATTATATACAATTTTATATACATGTAACATGTGAGTCATGTTGCGATGCTACACCCTCTCTTTTTTCTCAGTGTCTGGGTTTTTACAGACCATGATGAGATTGAGAGGATTTCAAAAATTTGGGGTGCTCAAGTGATTCACCAGAAATTTGAGAATTCACAAAATGACTCCGGTACACTCGACACCATCTTGGAGTTTATCAGACTGAGACCAGGTATGTAATACCAAATTTTATCTGTCTCTGAGAAAAAAAACCACATTGAACAACAACTAGAGCCAAGTTCACAATTACATTAGCAGAATAGTTTGTTTACAGAATTCACACTGTCATGAAATGCTTTCTTGTCCAGCTGTAACATCAAAACACCCACTAACATGCCATCATTACCAACACACCAGGATCTGTGAACTTCTGATAATGATAAACAACCCAATTAATACCTGCTGTATGGTAATACTCTGGATGTCTTGAGCACTGAAGAAAAGAGAAATGTACATACAGGACCATATGCACTACTGTCTGTACTTCTATAACTGCAAAGTGCACCTGTATAAGGAAGAGGAGCTGATAAAAACGGACAAGGGTGTTTTGTGCAGATTAAAATGTAAATGCCTTATGTGCTTATGTGCTTACTGTATTTGTCCACATTTTGACCTGAAGAGAGAAGACAAGGCAAGCTGGACAAGTAGGCAAGTAGGCAGGGAGGAAGGCAACAATCAGGTAAACAGGTGGAGTAGTCAATTAATCCACCTTAGTGGTCATCACAGTCAAATAGAAACATCTGTGTGATGCCTATTTAAGCTATTGGAGCCCCCTAACGTGCTGGTGTGGCATATATTCGTGATTATTTTGTGAAGTAAAAAAACAGTAGCACTTATCCAAATAAATAAATTAACAAATAAATAAATAATAGAATCCTTAGTTACATTTTGGTCCAAGCACTGTTGTGTAACAATTAAGACTGATAACAGTCTTAAGACTGGTAAATTTCTCAAATTTACGCAACCTCAATTCAAAGCATTCTTATGAGTAAGACTACACACATTACATGTTTACAGAATACAATTTTAACTTATATCCGTGTTTCAGAGGTGGACATTGTTTGTCAGATCCAGGCCACTTCTCCATGTCTGCACCCCTATCACATTAACGAGGCATTAGAGATGATCACAGAGGAGGGATATGACTCTGTGTTTTCTGTAGTGTACAGACATGATTTTCTCTGGAGCAACACGAAAAAAGAAGGTATGATCAGCTGCAGGGAACAAACTAATAAATATAGTATATAAAATCTCGCATTCTTCAAGATTTTCTAATAATTTCCTAAAAATATTTGCATTACGAATTCAAGGTAAAGTTTTGCACAAAGTATATTTTTCAGACCACATATTGTATTTTTTTCTACTCTATAAACATTTTTCTGTTATACAGACTGCAAATTTGAATGCAAACAACTCTAGTTTTGACCCCAATATTAAGGGTACATGTTTCTAAACCTGTTATAGAGGGTAGGAAACCTGTTCCTCTGAACTTGGATCCTGCTTACAGACCACGCCGTCAGGACTGGCCAGGTGAAGTCTGTGAAAATGGGTCATTTTACATCACCAGGAGAGAACAGCTGGAGAAAGGTTTGCAGCAGGTATATACTGTGATTGATTTACAGGAATAAACACATCCATGTGTTATTTTATTGTAATTAATTGAATTACAATCTACAAATAAATAAAAAAATTCAAATTTTTCAACCAGCATATACAACTTTTGCTGCCCCCTTTATTACCTAAGGGCCATGTTTTACACCTGTTTCTTCGTTAAAGGATTGACCTCATTATTTGGATACTTTGCTAATAATTTGAACAGGCTCTTTTATTAAATGAGTCAATTACACCTAATTAGAAGCGTGCATATAATGACTGTTGATTCTGTTGGTTTCCCATTATGTGGAATGAATTCTCTCCAAGGATTTTTTATATTTTCTGGCAAAATCAGAAATTAAAAGTGTTAGTTATGTTTGATTCCTATTATTTTAAACACAACTGTATATATTCATACATGGTCCAGCATGCAGTGAAATTATTTTCTGTTGAAGGGACAGCTGCAGTAATGTGCCCCTGCTGCATGAAAGGTTAAAGGCCTTGTACTATATAAGGACCTAACAATAGCAGCTTGGGGAACTGAAGTACTGATCAGTAAACAGTGCCTTAAACCACTAAGCCACTACTGCCCCAATAAGTCAATATGTAATACAAACCAGATTCCATAAAAGTTGGGCCAAAGTATAAAGTGTGTAAAACAGAATTCAATAATTTGTCAAAAACTGATATTGTATTCACAGTAGAACATTTTACATTTCATGATAAATATTGGTTCATTTGGAATTTCATGACAGCAACACATCTCACAAAAGTTGAGATTCTAGCCTTTCTGATTCTAGCATTTCTTACGAATTCTGTCCTCTTTCTCTGCGAATGAGCTACACCTAATACGGCGGAGGCACTAGGAGATGATAGCAACCCTGTACCTGCCGGATTCCCTCCTACTGGCCATTTACTTTGATTATTATTCTAAATGTTATATATTGTTGTTAGTTTTAGAATAATTTATGTTATATTTTATCATGTATATATTACTGTATATATTAGTGTTATAATTATTATGTTATATTAATGTTATATATTATTGTTAGTTATAGAATTATGTATTAGATGTATACAGGTTATATCATATCAAGCAAATTAGGATGGGTTCCTTTATGAGTCTGGTTCCTCTTAAGGTTTAATTCTTTTTTTTTGCCACCCTCCTGGGATAAAACATTTACAGTAAAGCTGCTTTGGGACAATGCCCATTGTTAAAAGTGCTTCATAAATAGAATTGAATTGAACTTTTGTTCATAAAACCAAATAATTCTGCAGAGACCACAAGATTGTGGGAATGTTTATAGATCTATGGCTTGAATATATCAAGTCATGTGCCGTTATCACATGGTTATGGTTGGTTGCACAGTTGTACTATGTAGGATAGGGATAAGCTGACTAAGCATCCCAATCTCTTGTCGGTTGTTGTAACCCCAGGGAGTTTAACCGCAATTAATCATGTTCCTTGCTTTTTGAAAAAGCATGCACTATACCAACTGAATTATAAAGGCTGGTTTAATCCCAGTAGGAAGTTTAAATCTTATTCACAGCATTGTTTTTCTGCAGGGTGGCAGAATTGCCTATTACGAGATGCTTCCTGAGCATAGTGTGGATATTATTGTAGACATTGACTGGACCATAGCAGCCGAAAGAGTCCTCAGGTAGGCTGGAAATATCCGTTTATTAACGCTGATCATTTGATGTATTATTTGAACATTTAACACTTTCTTTCCCTGAAAAAAGACGTTACCTATCCAAATAGTCATTTACCTATTATTCATTCATTTATTCATTCATTCATTAATTTTCTTCTGCTTAATCAACATGGGGTCACGGGCCATCCAGTGCCCACCTAGCAACTTTGGGCAAAAGTGAAGGAACAACCCAAGACAGGGCGCCAATCCATAGTATGGCACAGACACACACACATTCACACACTAAGGGCCATTTTAGATACACTAATTCACCTAGTATGCATTAATCTGGGATACCAGAGCACCCGCAGAAAACCTGCACGAACACAGGGAGAACATGCAATCTCCACATAGAAACTTCTGGAGTCGTCCCACCTAAGGATCGAACCCAGATACTTCGTGCTGTAAGGTGACAGCACCGTGTCAACCTATTATTTATTTTATGTATCTGCTTAAACCAAAATATTGATTTCTTAAAACTCAGAACTTGCTGGGCATTTGCAAATGTTTTTAAAGAGTTTTACTTGTAAATTGAGTTGCATGGTTTGCATTTTTCAATTTCCAAATCAGTTTGAATTGAGATATTTTATGAATTGTATATGCATTTGGATTCATTGTTTTTGACAGGTTTGGTTATTTCGGGCCTGTTACTCCTGCAGTGTTCAGGTTGCTTTTCTGCTCTGTGTCTGGCTGTCTGACTGATGGACAGATGTTCATGTCAGTCTCTGGTGAGGAACTGGTGTCCACTAATGCACAAGACCTCAGTGCCATTCGCCTCCTGCAGAGTGAAAAGATAGAGGTCTGATTAAATTGAGCTTAGTTTGTGGTAGCATCAGAACATAATCCTTTATGTCTTATATCTCATAATTTTAGTCTCATAGGTTTATTTATTTTTGTCAGGTGATCCTGATCTCCTCCAGCAATGACCCAATGTCTAAAGTTCTCTCTGAACAGCTGGCTCAGCGTTTAGGTTGTGTTCTGTGCTACAACGTAAAGAATAAACTGTCTGAAATTGAAAGTCTGATGAAGGAGCGAAATCTGCAGTGGAAAGACGTGGCCTACTTTGGTAAGGTTCCAAAGTATATGAAAAATTCCTGCACCTCTTGACACATTCAGAATAATTACTGCAAATTTTGCATTTGTTGTATTTATTTTATTATTTGTCAGAACACAATGGGCCATGAGATTTAGAGGCAAGTACAGGTTTATTAAGAGGTAAACAATTAGAAACACACACTAACAGTAAGGTGGCTGAGAATGGGTGTGAAAGAAAGTGTCATGCATGGGTACAGCAATCTTACCCTGGTAGCTGGTGTTCTGCCAAGTAGAGCGACCCATAGAAGTATCCTACTTAGTGGCTTTGCAGGAGCACAGGCCTGTTTTAATTCTTATTTATAAATATGTGCATATGCGTAAAAAATATGCATTGGAAAAATGAATTGATGATTAATATTGGTGCAGCTTGATTTCTAGGTAATAAATTAAGTATATTTAATGATTCCCAAATAAAAGTTCAATTAGAAACCACATGCAGCAGTAAAATTGGCTTTTCTTTAAGAAAACCTTCATGGAATATCACTTGCTTTAGGTGTCTTACAACCTTTAAAATTACATAATACTCTTAATAATGTCAAGTGAATCTCCCTCTGATATTAACATCTCAAATAATTATAATACTAATGATATGAGATCTATCTGTAATGTGTATCTGGTTGTTTGCTTGTCTTCAGGTGCAGATCTGCAGGATGTGGAGTGTTTATCCAAGTCTGGTCTTAGTGGGGTTCCTTCAGGAGCTCCTGCTGCCTCCGTCATACCCTGTACATACACCTGCAAGAACACTGCAGGCCATGGAGCACTACATGAGTTCGCTAATTACATTTTGTACTTAAAGGAGGAAGCCACCAACCAGAAAACAAAACAACATTAAGCTGAACTAATTCAAACTTAAGAAATACTCATTTGAAATAAATTTAGAAACAAATTATGTCCAGATGCATTGTATTGCTGTTAATTTGTGGACCAGTGATTTTTTAATAAGCTGTTTTGACATATGATATCACGTATGAATGTTAAAAAAAAAAACATTTTAATTTTAGAATCTGTGTTAGGATTTTAAAGATGAAAATTCATGTCATGGGGGAAGTTACTTTTAAAATAAAAAACAAACTATAACTCACAAACGCTTAATTGATGTAGTATGTCCATCCAGCATGTACAATATGATGCATTACCTGAAACCTAAATCAAATCTAATCACATTAAAACTATATATATATATATATATTGGATTTTTTTAAGGAGTATGTGATTTTATGTGTGTATAAATAAACAAATAATGGGTATGAATGGAAATGTTGAGTGTGTCCATACAGAAACAACAACCCTAGTGAAATTTCTCAGAAAAAATAGTTTCATCTGAAAAGTTGTTATGCGAAAATGAATAGACAGATTCTAATCTGTTGTGTCCATGCCTACAACCCGCCCCTGCGGCTGTATCTGCTATCAGATGTTCCCTAACATAAAGGTAGGTGTATAGATACTTACTTCCAGCACTAATATCGAACTCTTTTGCCCATCATAATCAATAATTGAAAAGCATAGTTGTGTAACTTTTGTTTAATGCATACATTAGATCATCAAGTGTGAATTTTACAAAAGTAAGTTTAAATTATTAGAATGTATAAGCAATGCACCAGCAACATCACTGTCATCATCATATCAAAATCGATTCAATTCAGTATACATTGAAGCCTAATTTTCTTTCTTTCACTGTATGGAAGTTCCCTTTCTATTTTTCACTCCTCAGACATCATTTTGATGAGATTCTGCTTGTCGATCTTAAACAGCCTCCATCCCTCCTCTAGAGAGAGATCACTGGCACCACGGCGTTTATAGAACTCGATGGAGGATTTGTTCCACTCGGCCACAATGAAGTGTAAACTGCTGCAGCGACACTTCACCGCCATCTGAGAGAGAAAAAAAAACAGGAGTATATTAAGGAAGTGATGTACGTACAGTAAGGCAAATCCACACAGCAGTGCAGAGTGTTAACTAGGTTCAGGGGGAATGTAAACATCTCTAGATACTTGCCCAAAAGTGACCTTTTACTTGTCATGTCAGTATGATTACTGTGTGGATTGGCAAGAAATTGTCTTAGATGTGACCGTTTAAATACAAGTGAAAATAAATCGGAACCTTTTCAGAATGTTATTCTGGGAAATTGCATTATGGTATGTGAAGATTGTTTGATCGAAATTATTGATGCAAGGAAATCATATTTGAATAAATTTATAATTAGGAAAACCATGAAATGGAAATTAAATGAACAAATTCAAATTCAGGACAATCATCTTTTCCTTAAATAAGTTTATATTAAATATCTTACTGAGGCTATTTTCACATTATTTGATATACTGTAGAGTACAAGTCTGAGTCAACATGCCAGACTTATTTATATAATTATAGTTATAGTTAGACGACTCAGGAAATTTTTGTGTGGAGTCTGCATGTTCTCCCCATGTTCATGCGCATTTCAAAGATATGCATGTTAGCATAATTGGTGTCTCTTAGTGTGTGAACATGTGTGCGACTGTGTGTGTGTAGGTGTGTGCCCTACAATGGATTGGCACCCTGTCTAGTGCTGTTCCTTTCCTTGTGGGTGGGCACCAGCTGGCCTGCATTTGAAAAGTTTTTAGTCGTCTAATATTTGTTATTACATAAAGGATAACTTTACATTTTTTTCATTCCAATAAGAGGTCAGATTTTGTGATACTGTAAGTTCAATACACTGATTATTGTAATTTCTTTTAATAACCTTTACACACAAACAGTTTGCACGTTCAACTCAGAAAATAACTGAAATGACAAAACAGGAAGTTGCAAAACACAACAGGTAAACCCTGATGACTTTGCAGATGTATATGAGATACAAGATTAGATGTTAACTTATCAAACATTAACACTAATTGCTGCCTTAAAGACATAAATACAGACATTTATCTTATCTTACCTACTTTAGACAACTAATACCTTCAGACAACTCTGTAGATTATTCTGCAAAGCAGTATAACATTAACAATAAATTGGAAATAGAACAACACTTCAGGTTCAGATACTCACATGACTGAGATACTTCAGGATTTCAGAACCAATTCCAAATCCTTACAGAAGAAAAAGCGAGACTTCATAAATACCCCAAAAGGACATACATTATATACTTACAGAAATATGTAAGCAACGTATATAAATATAGCAAAGACTATTAACAAAAATGTTGTGATACTATCTGAATGACAACAGGACAACAGGAATCACACATCATTTCATCACACTACATCCTCCATATACAAATCTTCCAATATCCATATCATTTCGGATCTACCTCATTGGCTGGCACTTGGTTAGTCTGTTTATCCATAGCTGGTAAATACCTTGTGCTGTACAGTGAACCAGATTAAATGCTAATATGAATATTGATCCTAAGTATCTGAATTCCTGCACCTTTGTAACCACTTCTCCCTTTCCCTCTAGCCTGACAGTTCTACCTGCCTTCCTCTCATTCACACACATGTACTCTGTATTTGACTTTCATTCCCCTCCTTTCCAGAGCATACCTCCACCTCTCCAAGTTCTCTTCCAGCTGTTCCCTGCCATCACTACAGATAACAATGTCATCTGCAAACATCATAGTCCACTGTGATTCCTGTCTGACCTTATCTGTTAGTCTGTCCATCACCAGAGCAAACAAGAAGGGACTCAAACCCGATCCTTGATGCAGTCCCACCTTTACCTTGACGCTACTCGTCACTCCTACCGCACATCTCACTACTGTCA
>JAOUQT010045480.1:0-10968 GCA_025769995.1 Xyliphius kryptos
CCAGGCTTGTCCAATTTAGCCATGAAACCTCCCACACTAAAATGACAGGTGTTTCAGTTTCATTGTCTAACCCCTGTGCCTGTTATGTCAGAAATAGTTCTTGTATAAGTCATAGATAATGCACACCAGAAGGCAACATTTACCAGTTATAGTAAAACAAAGCTACTTGACTTTATTGAGACAAAGTTGAGACAAAGTTCAACTAGAGAGGCAAACTGGTGGAGCTACTGCACTCTACAAGGGTTGCCATTTTGTATAGAGGGTATTCTCAACCTTTGCCTGTGTGTTGTAATCAATCAAGAATTTGCATGAAACTGCTGTTAGGTGTTCCTAATCCAGTGATTGAACAGTGTATATACAGTCACCTGACATCTATTAGGTACACCTTGATGGTAAAGGTTTGGTTCCTCTGTTGCCTTCAGAACTGCCTTAATTCTTGGAATATTTTCAACAGAGATGGTATTCTGCATTCCTTGGAGATAACAAGTGATTATTTGAGTTACTGTTGCCTTTCTATAACCTTGAACCAGTCTGTCTGCCCATTCTCCTCTGACCTCTCTCATCAACAAGGAATTTTCATCCACACAACTGCCACGCACTGGATACTTTCTCTTATTTGGACCAATTTCTGTAAACCATAGAGATGCTTGTGGGTAAAATTCTGAGTAGATCGCCAGTTTCTGAAATACTCAGACCAGTCAGTCTGACAACAACAACTGTCGCATTCAAAGTCAAGTAAATCACTTCAGTTTCCCTTTCTGATGCTCGGTTTGTAGTTCTGCAAGTTGTCCTAACCACCTTGCATTCCTAAATTCACTGACTGCCATGTGATGGGGTAATTCTATTGTATATTTGTGCTAACAAGCAATTGAAGAGGTGTACCTAATAGAGTGTATTTGGTATATGGTATAAAATGATATGAACTGAACTAGTTATAGTGCAATATTTATTACAGAACACCAAAATCAATGCGTCAGCAAAGTTTAAATAAGTAGATAAAGGTGGACAAGATAACATTAATGAGTTATAATTCATTCTCAAGGTTTGTAATTGGAGGTCATGCAATAATTTAATAGGTTAATAAGTTTTGTTGTGGTGTGTTAGTGAAAGTGAAGCACAAGAGGTTGAAGTGTTTTCTTCTCTCATGACCACTATTGTGTGTGTGAACTTTGCCATGTCTGTAGACTACAGTCGTTATGTCGTACATGACTGATCTGTACTAGTTATAATAACTTCCATCATTACCATATCGGCTTTATTTATAATCGTTCTACACCACAATGACTAGAGTGACATTAAACCCCACGCTGTATTTTTTACTGAATCATTATTTTTAAAATATGTAAATATGCAGAACCAAAAATCTCATTTCCTACATGACACTTCACTTGTTCATTCATTTGTAACAAGGTTATTATACAGGGTGGGCCATTTATATGGATACACCTAAATACAATGGAAATGGTTGGTGATCTTGACTTCCTGTGTGTGGCACATTAGTATATGGGAGGGAAAAACCTTTCAAGATGGGTGGTGAAGTCCATTTTGATCCATTTTGGATCCAACATGTGACGTGAGATCAAACTTATTGAGAATTTCACAAGAAAAACAATGGTGTGCTTTTGGTTTTAACGTAACTTTTTTTCTTTCATGTTTATAAGTGGTCAGAAACTTGTAAAACGTGTTCAAAAGTGCTGCCCATTGTGTTGGATTGTCGATGCATCCCTCTTCTCCCACTCTTCACACACTGATAGTAACACCGCAGACGGAATGCTATCACAGGCTTCCAGCATCTGTAGTTTCAGGTGCTGCACATCTCGTATCTTTACAGCATAGACAATTGCCTTCAGATGACCCCAAAGATAAAAGTCTAAGGGGGTCACACCAGGAGACCTTGGGAGACATTCAACTGGCCCATGACGACCAATCCATTTTCTAGGAAACTGTTCATCTAGGAATGCTCGAACCTGACACCCATAATGTTATGGTGCACCATCTTGCTAAAAAAAACTCAGGGAACGTGCCAGCTTCAGTACATAAAGAGGGAAACACATCATCATGTAGCAATTTTACATATCCAATGTGCTTGAAGTTTCCATTGATGAAGAATAACCACTATCTTTGGACCCCATGTACCACACCATATCATCTAATGTGGGTTAGTGTCCAACCCAAGTGTCAAACCAGTTTCACAAAACTTAGCAAGCAGTTTGATAACTGTAGCAAGGGAGATGGGTGGTCTTGTAGGGTGTCTTGCATTGAAATCTTGAAATAAAAAGATATTAGGATCGCACCAAAATATGTCATTTTCAAAACAATATGTCAATCTTCAATACTTGGTTGGGAATCTCTTTGTTTTAATCACTGCCTCTATGCGATGTGGCATTGAGGCAATCAGCTTGTGGCATTGCCAGGGAGTTATGGAAGTCCAGAATTATTTGATTCTTGCTGTCAGCTCTTCTTTGTTGTTGGGTCTGGAAGCCCTTATTTTACTCTTGAGCATACCCCATAGATTCTAAACAGGGTTTAGGTCCGGCAAGTTGGCTGGCCAATCAAGTACTGTGATTTCATAGGCATCAAACCAGGCTTTGGTTCTTATAGCGGCACAAGCCAGGTCCTGCTGGTAGATAAAATCTGCATCTCTATACAGATCCTCAGGAGAAGGAATCATGAAGTCCTCTAAAACATTCTGGTAGCCTGTTGCAGTGACCTTAGATTTAACAAAGCAGAGTTTACCAACAACTGCACAGGACATTGAACCCCAAATCATGACTGACTGTAGATATTTCACACTGGACCTCAAGCCGTTTGAGTTCTGTTCCTTACCCCTTTTTCTCCAAACCCTTGGAACTTGATTCTTAAATGAAAGGCACTTTTTACTTTTATCGGAAAAGAGGACCTTGGACCACTGGCCAACGGTCCAGCCCTTCTTCTCCTTTGCCCATTGAGACACTTCCTACTTTGGCTTATGTTCAGAAGTGGCTTCAGCCAAGAAACCAGACAGTATTAGCCTATCTCCCAGATGCGTCTGAATGTGGTGGTTTTTGAATCTGTGACTCTGTGAATCTGTGACTCCCTCCTCATTCCATTCTTTCTGGATCGCTACCAGATTCTTGAACCTTCTCTTTTTGTAATCCGCTGACACCCACAGTCATCTCTTTTGTTGGTGCATCATCTCCTGCCACATTTTGTCCTTCCACTATATAGTTTGGGTTGATTTCTCCAGAGTATTCATTTTTTTAAAATCCTGTTTTCATGGGTTTTATGAGCTGGAAGACCAAATGTAAAAAAAACAATAAATCGTTTATGGAATTATTGAAATTAATCAACTTCTCCAAGATTTTTTTGTTCCAAGTTTTTTTTGGAATGGGTCTGTATCTATATATACAGTACTCTAGTTCTTGCTATCACTTATCTTATAGCAGCTATGTTTAAACAATGGTTCCCTACTGATAAGGTTACCAATAAACTACAAAGTCAGGAGATTACATCAGTGGTCATCTAGTAGAAGCTTTAGTACCGATATATGATTTACTCCATACAATGCTTTCAGAAATTATTCCTTACTTTCCACTTCTGTTAACAGGATCCTACAAGCTCAGCCAGAGACACCTATGGGATTCTTGATCACCTCTTATACCAGGGCACTTCCCTGCTATTACTTAACTTGGAGTTTGGCAAGCTCTAGGATAATTCTGATTCGTCCAAATTTTTTCCAATTAAGTATTATAGAGGCCAATGTGCTCAGGGGAACATTCAGTGCACCAGATTTTTTTTGTAGGTTTCTTCAGATCTGTGCATTCATACTATCAGGGCTCTGAGATCTGCAGGCAGATCTCTTCTCCTCATTGCCTTAGATGTATTCTTATATATATTTTCAAATCTAAAAATTAAATTATATGGATATAAAATGTCAGATGAGCTGAATTTAACACAGGTGGATATTATCAAACATCATGTGGAATATGAGCCGCCAGAGCTAAATCAAAAGCGTTATATTATGTAATAGTCTTGACCTATATCTTTGGTCTATGAGAAGTTTTTTCAATTTATAGTATTACATTTTCAGAAGGTCAGCACAGTGGTGCAGTGGGTAGCCCTGTCGCCTTACAGCAAGAAGGACCTGAGTTCAACCCAGGAAATTTGTGTATGGAGTTTAAAAGTTCTTTACTTGTTCATGTGGCTTTTCTCCATTACCCTCCAGCATTACAAAAACATGATTGTTATGTTAATTGGTGTCTCTAAAGTGGCCCTTATTGTGTGTGCCTTACGATGGAGTGGTGCTAGGGTTGATCCTGTCCTTGTGTTACTATGGGGTTGGGAGGGAATAAAATAACAAAATGTGAAAAAACTGCAATTGACTAAGATTATACAAAAAACATAGTAGATCCAGTAGCTTCCTATAAGGCAGTGGTCACTCGGTGGTTAAAGGCTGTGGGATACTGATGGTGGTGGGTCAACCTTTGATAAAGCTGTCCCTTTGATAAAATTATTTCACTGCATGCTATAACATGTATGACTATGTACTGTAGCCTATGTGATGAAAATAATTTTAATATATTTAATTTAACATTTTTTTAATATGTAATATTCCAGGGCTATGGAGCACATGCAAAATTATATTTATTTATTTTTCCTATTTTACAGAAAAAGAAAAAACTCTTTACTGTAATCCGTGTCATCTGAATCTGATAACGTCATGAACAGTGGATAAACGTAGCGGCCCATCATATCATCATCAGATGACACCTCCCCATTGACATTAAAACACAATACATTGCTTAAAACTGAACCCAAAACCTAATAATGAATGCACTATGAAAACTTAAAAACTAATCTTACATACACTACAATTGCTTATTTTTTTATTTACAATGATCTGCGCAGATAGTGAAAATCACATGCTACCCCATTGCACACAGCTGTGCAGAATCTCTATGATGGGACTGAAAGCAAAAACAGAGGCACTCATCATGACCAAGGAGGTGAACATAAACGAATCATAACCAATATTAAGCCCGATGTCCATGATTTGAACATAACACCTAAGCTGAACAAAACTACCAAAGGTATTCGCTCCAGACCCGGGAATACATGACAGTTAGCTTTAATTCTCTGCATTAACAGCAAAATCCATTCAAATTTATTTGTGACATACAGTCACACAAGGTACAACATGCAGTGAAATGCTGTAATGAATGTCCCCTCACATAGATGATAGTTTAAATAAAAAAGGAATTCAAGTGACACATTTTTTTGTGGAATAAATGTAATAAAATGTATAAATATTTCTGAGAATAACTATATAAATAGGTGTAACCATTTAGTAATAATAGAGCATTAATAATAATGTCATTGAAAAGTCCTCATAATTATATCAAGGTCATACTTGTGTGTATGTGTGTGTCTCACATCTCTGACTGTGAGAAAGCTTCTAGAATCATGCATGCACCAACACTGCACTTCCATTAGAGTCAAAGGGCAGAACGGTCACAATAATAAATTTTATGAAGCAATCCTCCTGCTGTCTCACTCCTCTGCAGCGCAACATACAAGAGTGCAGAAGTGTGTAATCACAATTCTTGATTAAGCAAATCTCGCTAGGCAATTCAGATGGTATTACACTTATTCCTGACTCAAACATTGCATAGTGAGAATTATCTGGAATCCCCCACTCATACACTACCTCTCACACTATGATAAGACAGGACTGACTATATGAATTAAAGAATGTTAGTTAAAATTGTTTATCAGTAATCTGGCACATATCTGGCTATTCCCACTACTGCACATCTGTGAAAAATACAAACATTACTACACACTCTTCTGCAGCTGGCCAAGGAAAGTTGTTGCGCAATAGCCCGCTTATTAGAAGACATGGTTGTGTTATTTTCCAGCCAATTTTAGCATTGCTTATGTACCCTATTCCTTTTAAATACATATTTCTTTATTGATACTCTATTTATCTATGAATAATGATCATAACTGAATCAATAAATGTAGTTCCACAAACTACAGTAAGATGTGTTTCATGTCAGTAACAAAAGCATCATGTTATGTGCATCTTTCGACTTTTTCCCTGTCACCACAGTGAATCCCCCTTGCATTAGGATCTGGCACATGTTTTACGCCGGATGCCCTTTCTGACGCAACCCTCACCCTTTCGGGCTTATGACCGTACAATTTTAGCTTCTCCAATTTAGCTAGAATTTAGCATTTCCAGCCAACTCATAATACAGGCTACATTTTTTGCATATACATTACCATAACCAGGTTCATCAGTAACTGGGATTGAATCCCAGGGTGGGCTGCAACTCAACTTGAAGTTTTTTTTTAAATAGGAGGGCATAAAACGTATGCCAAATAAATTATGTGGGCAATTGAGCTGCTGTGGTGACGTAAAATAAGCAGAAGGTGTGACAGTCTCCACATGCAAAATCTTACAAAAACATGCGTATAATAATTTACTGTAATGTGCCGTAATACATAATAATGGAGAATCTGTCACATTCATGTACAAACCAGAAGTGTTCTTTATGTATTTTTTTTCTAAAAATTGGTCTGTTATACAGTTATGTTCATTCCTGCCATTTTGCGACAAATTAGTGGAAAATTACTAAAAATGTAATGATTTTCTCGAAGCTCAAACTAAAAAACACACCGTTTTGGGAGAATACAAAACAGGCGAGGTGAAAACCCGAAAATTCTTTTAACAAGGGGACACACTGAACTGGGCTCACCAACACACTGGCTGGAAACAATCTGCAAAAAAAAAAATTAAATTAAAATTAGTCCAAGAAAAGCAAGCTAATCCACATGGAAAAATGCACAGTTTAAAAACTAATTTTAATACTTCCATAAACAAGATTATAGATTATAGAACATAGCACAGGCATAGCAACAAACAGAAAAAAATCGGTGGGTCCGCAACAATTACTAAAGTAAACTCCCTTTTTAAAGCAAGTGAAAGCAGATATAGAGGCTCTCAGGTAATTTGCTGAAGGTGTGGGAGTAATTATTGAGTGAGACCTTCCAGGCATGGTAGTTCTCCATGATCGCCATCGACTGGTGGTTTCCTGGCACCCTCCAGAACCATGAACATGACAAAAAAATACATTTCTACAAAAAACATATATGTGAAATAAGTGTGATTTCTACGACTGAAAGAAAATGTGCCATCTTCAAATTTTCCACACACCTCGGAGTCTCAAGCGTTATCACAGAACAGTGCAAGAAACACAAAATGTTTGAGCAACAGTTCTGTGGGCAATCATGGTCACAGATTCACCCAAAATCACCTGTTTGTTTTCATCTTGTTTCAGGGAGTCTCTAACCGAAATAGCCTGGGATTTATGTTCTTGTTTGACCGCAGTGAAACCTGATGAGTTTATCTACTATTGTATCATATCTACCTCAATGTTCGATTTTAAAGAGTGGTTATTTCAGTTACTGTAGCGTTTCTGTCAGAACAGAAAGCTTATAATACACTTTTTTGCAAACTGTTGTGTATGCATCAGTAAAGGACTCAGTGTTTTCCAAATAAAATACACATTCCAGTTTATCTGCCACTAACATCCATGCCATGTTAAACTCACATGCTCTTTCACCCTTCCCTATATTTTAGGTGACCATTAACCGATGCTCTTGGCCTGTACCTGCATGGTTTTATTCAATTAAAAAAGCTGGCATTTCTCTTTAAGTGGACAGTGAGTGTATATACTGGATTTTAATTTAGAACAAGGCAATACAGGATTTTCTGCACTCTATAAACTCTTAAGTCTTAGAGTAAAACGAGAATGAAGCTAATTCATTGTCATTCTCTAAACCTTGTAGGAGTCTTTCACGGTCAATAGTGTCAGAAGCTGCAGTCGGACAGAAAACCCTTTAGCACATTTAATTTTACTCATTTAAAGTTTATATCGCATTGCTTTTCTCTACTGACTGCTGTTAGATATGAATCTTGATAGGGTTTTATCTAGTAATCATTAATTTTGTCATATCTCTGCGCATTTGATTTAAGGCAGGTCTGGTACTCGATGAAACATAAAAAAAACCAAAACATTAATAAAAATAATTGAGCAATGATGTGGCTGGTGGAGAGTGACACTTTCAGAGCCTAGGGATTCAACAGAGTAGCTTTAGTTCACTATTTAGCCATTCACCACACGTTTACACCTCTTTGTTGATGGTGGAGTAGCTGATTTCTTTATGTCTCTAGGAGACCTTCTCTATAAGGTCAGTGTTACCTTCTGGGTCGCTCTTTTAGATATGCTGCTATAGTGAGTCTTTTCGAAGTTTGTAACTCTAACGCACTCCATATTTCTTAAATTGCACGGTTACAAAGATCATATCTAATAATATTTTTTCTGCAATTTCTCTTTTTCTGCTGAGCTATACATGCTACTACTGAGAGAGTTCTGATCCTGTCTTTGTCTCCTACACCTGCCTGAAGCACCCTGATAGTCAACTGTCTGCAGAATTACCAGTTCCTGTTGGAAAGACTTACACACTATCACTACTATGCACATTTACAGATTCTTTCAGTGTTTAATTTGTTAACACCCAAATGCGGATGGTATTTCCGTCTGGTTCCTCTCAAGGTTTCTTCCTCTTGTCATCTCAAGGAGTTTTTCTTGCCACTCTCGCCATCTGTATTGCTCATTAGGAATACAATAATATATATAATCTTCATGATTATATTCTGTATTTTATTTTTGTAAAGATTCTTTGCAAAAATTATTTCATTGTTATAGAAATAAATTAATATAATTGAATTGTAAGGCCAGTTTTGAAAAAATTATAATATTTTATCCAGAATCTTATAACTTGCTATCTGAGAAACAATAAACAAAGCGACCTGCTGCGTTTCGCATAACTTTGATTTTTTTATTTAGAGTTTAAGCTTTAAGCAACAGCAGAACAAGCATAAACCCACCCTAACAAACACTTAGGGGGCAGTTGTAGGCTTGCTGTTATGGAAGC
This sequence comes from Xyliphius kryptos, assembly GCA_025769995.1. Taxonomy (NCBI): domain Eukaryota; kingdom Metazoa; phylum Chordata; class Actinopteri; order Siluriformes; family Aspredinidae; genus Xyliphius; species Xyliphius kryptos. The sequence goes on from JAOUQT010045480.1 coordinate 8,983, forward strand.
TTCCCCCAGGTTGCTCTCTCAGGTGCTTTGGAGGCAGTTCACCACTCTGGGCACATGTCCTCATTTAAAAAAAAGTGTGTGTATAGGTATATGTGTGTTTCACTGCACGGATGGCTTAAATGCGGAGGACCAATTCTGCTGTGTGCCAGCATAGTGGCAAACAGATCACTTGTAATGTAAAACCAGTAAAACCAAATATGCTAAACAAATATAAGACACATTAGCTAGAATAAGGAAAGAAAGCAGATATAATAAAAGTGTACAACTGTTATAACCCCAATTCCAACGAAGTTGGGACAATATGTAAAACATATTCTAAATAGAAACAATAAATCCTTTTCAACCCATATTCAATTAACTACACTATAAAGACAAGATATTTAATGCTCAAATGGATACTTTGATGCCTGCAACATGTTCCAAAAAATTGGTATTTGGGCAGTTGAGTAATGCTCAAAAACACCTATTTGGAACATTCCACATGTGAACAGGAAATAGGTGAGTGTCATGATTTGGTATAAAGGGAACATTCCTGAAAGGCTCAGTCATTTACAATCATGGATGCGGTGAGGTTCACCACTTTGTGAACAACTGCGTGAGTAAATAGTACAACAATTTTTTCAACATTATTCAATGTCACAATTTAGGGATTTCATCATCCACAGTCCATAATGCAGCCAGGTTAAAAGCCAACACTGAATGCCTGTGACTTTCAATCACTTAGGCGACACTGCATTAATAACCCACATCTTCTGTAATGATTTTACCACATGGGCTCAGAAACACTTTCGAAAACCATCGTTAACAAATATTAACAATACCCAGGAACACAGCCAGCTTCTCTGGGCCCATGCTCATCTGAGATGGCCTTTGGGCCACAAAGTAGAAGAAAGAAAACAAAAACTGCCTCCTGAAGTTTTCATAGATGAAGATAATGACCACTAGGCTACAACAAGATGGCTAGAACAAAAAAGGACTTACTCAGCTACATTAATTCCACATGTTACGTTGGTCTATGTAATGAGGCACTATGGTCATGTAATGAGGCACTCACATGACGAAAGTGTTGACGGGAGTGTAATGACAGGAGATATGGAGGGAGTCAGAGGACGTTGAAGATCAAGAATAATCTGGATGGAACATTACAACGTGGACTGAATTTTAAGCAGCCAGACTGCTACAAGCAATAAAAAAGAGAGAGTGCATTAGAGAAAGCTGACTAATCGGTGCATAGTGTTGCCACACATCCTGGTTTTCCCAGGATTGCCCTGGGAATGTTTTCCCTGAAAATTGTTCATCCTTCTCGGGACGCTTATTGGCCCGTTTTTTTGTGAAAATGCACTTTCATTTACATATTGGTTCTCCTTTAAATAAACATATAGTCTGCTGTTGCATCAGTGTTCTATTCCCAGCACCTACATAAGCGTGGATGTTTTTATTTGACTGACTTCGTTTGAAAATGTAGTGAAAACTTGCACCCTGGACAGTTGCCTAACCTATGAATCATTGCTTTATAAGTCAGGTTATTTGAACATGGAGCAATATATCGCGTTTTGCATGTAAAGCAAACATGGGTAGCATCGCACCATTCAAAACAATGCGACAGGGTGGCACCAATTAAAGCGTCCTACATTTTCAAACACAGTATATGAAATAAAAACTTGCCTTAATTTTCATCTATCAACTACTGTCGGGACAAATCCATATGAAGATGCATGTGCATACAGGCAACGGACAGCAGCAAAGCAAGAATTAGTCAGTGAGAGATATAGAAGGCTAGTTAGATTATAGAAACATAAAAACATTTAGGTTTTTATACACCACAATTAACACAGAAACATGCACTTACAGGGGTTAGACAATGAAACTGAAACACCTGTCATTTTAGTGTGGGAGATTTCATGGCTAGATTGGACAAGCCTGGTGGTCAATCTTCATTAATTGCACATTGCACCAGTAAGAGCAGAGTGTGAAGGTTCAATTAGC
>JAOUQT010045498.1:0-10967 GCA_025769995.1 Xyliphius kryptos
GTGTGTGTGTGTGTGTGTGTGTGTGTGTGTGTGTGTGTGTGTGTGTGTGTGATCAGCAGTGTGTGTTTGAGTGGCTCTCCAACTCTGGGCCCCTGGAGCTGCTGTTCAGCTCTAGTGTAGCGTGGCACTCGCCTTTCCAACAGCAAAGGGTCCCCTTGATTAGAAATCCTGTCAGACCATGACTCCGCCCCTCCCTCCTGCTCTTCTCCTATCCGAGGACTTAGGTGAAAAGAATGGACTTAACACAGTCACATTAACCTCTATTAAAATCCTCCATTCTGCATTTGGAGCGGCTCGTAGGGGACAGTGAGAAACAACAAACAGCCGGATTACCGACAGGAAGTAGATGGAACGTGAGCTGAGACTCTCAGGATCATCATCTCTTCTGTAGATCAGTCTCCAGCTTCCGAGCCCCAGGCTCTCTGCTTACTTCCCATTCAGGACATCCTACTTGGATTACTTTTTAAAGATTCCCTCTCTGGCAGACGGCCTTCAAACTGAGGATCTCCATGCTGCACCACTCCATTAGACCTGACTGCCCCCCCATTCCCCCCATGCCTGAAGCTTCCTGGCTCAGTCTGATAATAAAAAACAATCACATGGCACTGCTGGCCCGCTGTATCCGGCGGATGGTGGCCCGCTTAAAAACCAAAATATAATGTCCCAAAACTCATCAGGTCAAAGTTTGGCAGACACGTACTTCTACCTGAATGTGAGCCATGATTTTAGTGGAGCTTTAGTGGAGTTCCACACTGAACACTAGACTTGAGTGGAAGCTGTAGGCAGTGTGCAGTATGCTGAGTATTGTGTGCAGTTAACGTTATTCAAGGCAGTCGTAGGCTTTTGAATAAGGAACCACCCTTGCAACCAGAAGGTCACCAGTTCGATTCCCAGTCCCCCCAAGTACTATGGCTGAAGTGGCCTTGAGCAGGGCACCTAACCCCATATAAAAAAAAAGGCTGCCCACCGGTCTGGGCACGTGTTCTCACTTCACCAGTGTGTATATTTGTGTGTGTTTCACTGCACGGATGGGTTAAATGTGGAGGACAAATTCCTCTGTGTGTAGGCAAAATAGATCATTTTACCACTTTAAAGTGAGCATTGTGTAGCGTGCGGAATGCAGTAGGCACCACACAGTGCACAGTATGCAGAATATAGTGTGTAGTATGCAGTTTGTAGTGTTTAATGTATAGAATGCAGTGTGCGGTATTCAGTGGACAATTTGCAGTATTTGAAGTGTGCAGTATGCAGTGTGCAGTATGTAGTGTGCAGTATGCGGTGTGCAGTATGTAGTCTGCAGAATGTAGTGTGCAGTATGTAGTCTGCAGTATGTATTGTGCAGTATGCAGTGTGCTGTATGTAGTGTGCAGTATGTAGTCTGCAGTGTGTAGGGTGCTGTATGTAGTGTACAGTATGCAGTCAGCAGTATGTAGTCTGCAGTATGCAGTATGTAATCTGCAATAAGGAGTGTGTAGTGTGCAGTATGTAGTGTGCAGTATGTAGTGTTCAGTGTGTGTATGTAGTGTGCAGTATGTAATGTGTGGTATGTAGTATGCAGTGTGCAGTATGTAGTCTGCAGTAAGTAGTGTGTAGTGTGCAGTATGCAGTGTGCAGTACGCCGTGTCCTGTATACAGTGTGCTGTATGTAGAGTGCGGTATGTAGTCTGCATTATGTAGTGTGCGGTGTGAGATTCCCAGAAGAAGTTTGTAAATATTCGCATTTGTATGATCACATGGTTGAGTGTATTAACACATAAATGTCCACAGCAGAGTGAGACAGTTACAGAGGACATGTTGCAGGTTCCGACCCTCTGTCTTAGTTTTCTGTCTCCTTTTATGTTTCTCTCTTTTTATCTTTGTTTTACTTTACTGTGTCTTTTTTTCAACACTCGTTGTCTCTCTTGCTCTACTGGTCTCTCTTTCTGTCAGTGGGTTCTGTCTCTCTGTCTGTCACTCTTTTGCTTTTTCTGTGCTCTTTCTTTGTGTTTATATCATTCAGTCTCTCCTAAAACATCTTATTTATCCTCCACATCGTCTCCACCTCGTCTTTCTCTGTCTCTATCTCTCTCTGGGATGATCTGCTCCACATCTCTGAGCCTGGACTTTAGTCCACATGCCTAGTGGGTGTTAATCAGGATGAGAATGCAGAACCTTGGTTCTTGGTAATGTTCAGTTAGAAACTCAGTGTGGGTCTGAGCGGGTCACGTCTGACTCCGCCCCCTCGCTGAGACAATGAGCCACTTCAAAAAAGGGACCTATTTGGAAGTTCCTGTGAATAAGGGTATAATTACTGGAGCTCTTGTGCTCTTTCACAGGAGAGGATGTTGCCCTAAAAGAGGGTGAACGGAGGAAAGAGGAAGTTGTGGAGGCTGTTGTGTGTGCGCACGTGTGTGTGTGTGTGTGTGTGTGTGTGTGTGTGTGTGTGTGTCTGGTGGGGGTTCATGAGGGGATTCAGAACTGACATCATGAATGAGCAGAAACGCCTCTGTCGGCCGGGAATGCTAGGAATCTGTTGAAAATAGCATTCGCTGCCGTGCAGTTTGTTGATCATCCCAGGTTCCACAGAGTAACAGAATTACAGATAGTGGCAGGAATAGGAAAAAGGAAGTGACGAATCCTGCAAGTTCTATTTGGGAGAGTGAGACGCAAAAGGGCTGTGAAGACTTGCTGTGGAAAAATCCACTCACATCTTTTACTCATTTCCGACCTCCACTCACGCTTCTGTCGGAAAACAGGAGTCATTAGCGGCGTGTCATTTCTGACAGATTTCTCAGGATGTTCTTACTCCGAACCCATAAAAACCCAAAACCATTAATCTATCTGCGTGGATTCATCACCCACGGCAACCTTTAGCCACATTACTAACACACCTGATTATCTACAGAAACTGAACCCATGGGTCTTTAATACGCCCACATATGGCAATCTGGTTTTAAATGGTAAAAAAAAAGTGCCCAGCACCGACCCTGTACCTTTTCTGTCGTCTGCCCCCAACCACCCCCCCTCCATCAAGAGATGTGGGCTGAAGCCGTGCATCCCCCTGCTGGAGAACCTGCTTGTGAGGTGTATGTCACGTCACGTGAGGTCCACACCAAAATGTTCAGAGACATTTTTTTTCTTTAACCACATTCAAAGATTTACAACATTTTGGCCGGGGTAACTGCTGCTGACATTCTGTTCCTAGTTTCACTGTGCGCTCTGAGTGTACCTTCCCGCTTACCTTTCTCAAACTACCTGCACACAGACCATTGGCTAAAACCTCCATGAAATGCATCTATTACCTATGCCACCAGTTCCTCCTCAGACTGGTGTCTGCTCCACTGCCACAATGGGTTTTTATCATGAGAAATAATAAAGTAGTGGCAAAAAAAAAAAAAAAAAAAAACTAATGTAGCAGCAAACATGTAAGATCCCAGATGCGTTTGGAAGAATGATTCAAAGTTGGTACCGAATAAATAAAAATAAGTCCCCGTTGTGATTATTTAAGGTTCTTTATAGTGGGAGAAGAAGCTCTTTATTCAGCCAAAGATCCATAACAGACGCTCTCACTCCCCTTCATAGTGCTTCCTTCAGAAATTCTCTTGCAAATGTATTTTTAAAAGTCCTAAATAAGAAGAAATGCCTTTAGGTGGACCATGACCGGGAAACACAGCCTAAGAATAGCCTGTAGTGCTCGTTCATCATTTATGATCTAATAGGATCCCGGAACACAGCAGCGAGGCGGAAGAGGATATGACAGCCTGTTTTACTCCAGTCAGCGAATGAAGACAATCATTACAGTGGGAAATTTTTGAGAGCAGGTCCTTTTCATTCCACTGGAGGAACATCGGGACGGACATTATTCACATGTCGTCTAGTTCTACCTAGAACACTGAGAACTATCTATGTATATATACATGTACAGTGTGAATGTGCATGTTTACAGTGTTATGACTCAATGAAACCTCAGAGTTTGGAAACAGGATGTCTAACCAGCTCCATTGAAAGTGATAGTGAGTCACAAAGCTGGTTGGAAAATAGAACCTACTGAGAACAATAGAACGGAAAGTACGTGAATGATTTAAGACGTTTTATTTACACGTACATACCTTCTACTAATAAATGAGGTGAATCTAGTATGTAAGTGTTTATAGTGCAACAGCTGCTAAGGTGCGCCCATATGTTGCAAAGCACAATTTGTCGACACCTTTTGCCCCATCCATTAATTTTAAGGACCACCCCACGACTCGGAGCTGCCACTGGGCAGATACAGTTTGCAGTGTTATTACAGCAGTGGTGTGTGACTTGGTCGTCTGCTATTAACTGTTAAACACTGACGGCCAAATTAGAAACACCCAGAAACTCAATACGTCCTTCGTGCCTGGATGGCTGAACGGATGAGATGGGCTGGCAGACTGACCATCATATTTAAAGAAGCAGAAGCTTCAGGTATACAACTGCAAATGAAATATATCATGAGGGTCCAATCTGAGTAAAAATAATCACCTGATTTTTTATTGATACCACGCCTTCATCTCTTAGATTTGATTTCAATCCATAGGGAACTGGCCTTTTCCTCAAGTATATACAATAGGTGTATATGCAACCCTCCCCTGGAGAAGTCATTAAACCCCACTATAAAACTATACTGGAATATCTTAACAGATGTTAATCTTAACAGGATATTAATCTTAACAATATGTCTGTCTAGTCTATATATTTGAGCGTAGAATGAGAATAAAATCCATGCGTTTTAGTCTCTGCTCTTCCCTTCACTCTCCCCTTAGCCCCTGGAAGATGCTAAGTGCTTGAACAGCTGGCATCCTGTCTTTACAGCGACGTCGTAATGCTGCGCAGAGTGAAATCTGAACAGTGCTAAATTATAGTGGTAAGTTACCTATTTTACAAAGTGGGATTATCTGTAAACTGCATGTAAACTTGGTTTTTAGGAGGATAGAGGCTCCGTGTCGAACAATCTGAAGCATGTCTTCTGGGTTCTGTCCTAAGTGTTTGAAGATGGACATCCAGAAGGTCCCCTGACTTTAGGATGCATTCATTAGCCTGTGCTTTGAGGTAACAGAGGACTGTTTGTGCAATTTACAGAGAATTTATCTTCCTCTTTGACATGGGCCTGTCAGAGTGTTTTATGGCTCTGGTATCTTGGCTGCAGCTGTGTTCAGGGGTCTCCCAGAGGAAGCTTTTGCTTGTTCAGTTTACAGTGAATAGCTCCCTTCCTGCTATGACCACAGACCCAAAGGCGGGAGGCCAGAGTGCATTGAGTGTCCGTGTGTCCGTGTGTGTGTGTGTGTGTGTGTGTGTGTGTGTGTGTGCACAAGGGTGGATGCTGCACATCTGTTTGAGACTATGGCCGTTTTGTGTCTCTGCTAACCAAGCGCTTGTCCTCTAATCAGCTTTGGACAAACTTCTCCTACTTGCGATTTAGCACACCGTAGTGATTGGGTCTCACTAGGAGGCCTCATTTCCTATAAGCCCAGCTGCCACTGAGCCTTTTGCTTGGACTTCCTGACCTCCCCCCCAATCCCCACCACTATTATCTGTGGACATGATTCATATCACGCCTACATGACCGGTTATTCCTGGTGCTGTACTGAACCAAACCACCTAAAACATTTTTTAATACTACTAAGATATTTTTATTTGATTGATTGTTTGTTGTATTTACTCAGTTTTCTTCCCCACTGCATTAGATCTATAAATGTTAATATTTCTTTATTTTAGCATAGTTATTTCATAAGAACACACTCATTTTTAGCCACTCTCCAGACATTATTTGTAATGCTAATGTTCCAGACACATGACAGAACTAAATAAGGTCGAATGCATGGCTTCTATAATCCGTGTTTTTCACTGTAAATCTGTTGTAAAGGCTTTGATAATCAGCAGCTAGCCTGTTTGCTCAGTGAACACCATGTGCCATTTGAACACAGGTCTGATATCAGCTGGAACAGGGCCTCTGTACACTGATGGAGATCCTGTGTTCGATTTAAAATCAGTCCTTTTTAAATAAAAAAGTTAATTATTTATGAAGTTACTGCAGAATCTGATTAAATACCGTTGTATAGGTGAATATTAACCAAATGACCACAGACTAGCAGGGCTGGACTGAGGGTGGCTCATAGAAACTTGGAATTCTTTGCCGTTTTTGGAAAATTAAGTTTACATTATTGCATTTAGACGTTTTAATGATGATAATTGACGTGGATCGTTTCAAACCAAAGACGCGTAAAAGCTAATGAATGGAGTTTGGTGCAACACTGCCATCTAGTGAATGTGATATGTGCTGTTTCCAAGGGTTCAGTCAGTGACACTAAAGTCGAAACGTATGCAAGCGTTTATTAAACCAGAACAGCAGTACTTTCCGGCTCAATTTAGGTGGTTTAAGAAACATGAACCACAGTAAACAAGAAACAACTCCTGAGTACACTCGTCCATGGGCCTTAGAACGATGTTAGCAACCTCCAAATTCTTTTGAAAACCCCTTATTATGGGGGGTTAACCAAAGGAATGTGTGTCAAATTCCTTTGCTGGAGGAATAATATTGTTAAGATGATTATACCCAAATTATTCAGGCCCAGATCTCGCCCACAGCCCCATGTTCATCTGGACGACTTGCTGCACGGAATGACGGCACTTGGGTGGACCACTCACGGTTGCCACTCATGTGTGGCATGCATGTGAACTGGATTATGGCCACGTGTCATGGTAAGCACTACCATTCCTTTACCAGATGTGGACCATATCTGTTTCAGGAACATGTGGGCCAAATGCATGTTTTCAGTTTGTGGACCACCCTTGGCTCGTTTGCAAATAGCACTGCCATGTCTCCACCAGATGTGGGTCAGATCCAATTTGGAATATGTTGCCAAATGCATGTTATGTGGACCACCTTTGGTTGACATGCAGTTTGCCAGTGCCGCCAGTGGGCCAGCAGTGCCACAGCTCAGCCAGTGTGGCCCACATCCGCATTCTATCTGGGTATGATGTCAATGAATCGATCTCATCAGGTTTCCAGTGTCCTCGATGTCTAAACATTCATTCATTCATTATCTTACGCTTAATTCTTTATTAGGGTCACAGAGGGTTCCCCATGCCTATTTAGGGAAGAACGTCTCAGCCACTGGGCAGATACAACAAGAACAGGGTGCCAATCTACACACACACACACACTTTTTGGACTTCAGGAGGAAACTGGACAACCCGGAGAGAACCCACACAGACACAGGAAGAGCATGAAAACTCCACCCAGACTGGGATTTAAACCTGGGCGGTAAATGTCCTAACCACTAGGCTACTGTTTGGGGACTGACAAAGTTTTCTGCTTTAGTGTTTATAGATTTCTTAACTTTTTGGATGAATCCATTTAGGACATTTTAGTGCTGACCCTCCTTCTGCAGTTCGCGCTGGCCGTCTGAATATCAGCTTCTGAACTAAGTCCTGACTTATCACAAGGCTCAAACACAGGTTGCTAATGGTATTGATATCCAGAGTGTTTTTGGTCGTGGACCCAAAATACTAATGTTTTGTTGACTGAGTCACTTAGTTATTCTTTTTGCCGTGTGCCTCTTTGTGAGCACTGTGAGATTCTAATTAATTTGAATGAAACACAACCTCACACACAGTGGGGTCAAAAAGTTTAGTCAGCCACTAAATGTGCAAGTTCTCCTACTTGCGAGGTCTGTCATTTTCATCATAGGTAAATTTCAGCCATGAGAGACAAAATGAGAAAAAATAATCCAGGAATCACACTGTAGGGTTTTTAAAGAATGTATTTGTAAATTATGGTGGGACATGTGCATTTGTCAATAACAAAATTTCAACTCAATACTTTGTAGCATAACCTTTGTTAGAAATGACAGAGGTCAAACATTTCCTGTAAGTCTTCCATGCATTTCACCTTTAGAGCAGTGATGTTTTGGGGCTGTCGCTGGGCAACGCAGACTTTTAACTCCAGCCACAAATTCTTTATGGGGTTAAGGTCTGGAGATAGGCTAGGCCACTCCAGAACCTTGAAATGACTTTTATTAAGCCACTCCTTCGCCACCTGAGCGGTGTGTTTGGGATCATTGTCATGCTGGAAGACCCAGCCACATTCCATCTTCAATGCTCTCACTGATGGAAGGAGGTTTTGGCCTCAAATGTCACAATATATGACCACTGTTCATTCTTCCCTTAACACAAATCAGACGTCCTGTCATCTTTGCAGAGAAACAGCCCCAAAGCATGATATTTCCACCCCCATGTTTCACAGTAGGTACAGTATTCTTGGGATGCAACTCAGCATTTTTCTTCCTCCAAACACGAGTTGAGTTTTTACCAAAAAGTTCTATTTTGGCTTCGTCTGATCACATGATCTTCTCCCAATCTTCTTTTGGCTCATGCATATGTTCTCTGCAAACTCTAGACAGGCCTGGACATGTCCTGGCTTAAGCAGGGGGACACACCTGGCTCTGCAGGATGGAAGCCCTTGGCGAAATACGGGACTCCATTTTTATGATTTCTTAAAGAGGCATCATCAGAGAAATAGCTTTAGTCTAGTCCTCTGTTCAATACCTGTACTCTCTAACCCTGTCCTCTCTGTACCACCTGCATAAAGTCAGGCGTGTTCAGATACATTTCTGGCGTATTTTTATCTCGGCAACGGAAAACACAGGTGCACCGCTGACTGAAAACAACCGTTCATGGCTATCCCTGCGGTGAATCATCAATACAGGCGCGTGTCCAATGCCACTGAAAGCTGAATAGAACTGAAATATCACTGCATTTGTACAAAGAATGTACTGGGGTTGGACAATGAAACTGTGACGACTGCGCTTAGGGAGCCAAACGTGAAGCTCGCAGCGGCGAGCTGGAAGGAGCAGGTTGCCAGACGAGGGTGAAAAAGGGCGTTTATTACAAAAGTAGCAACAAACGGGTGGCATCGAAAAACCAGCCAACACGCAGCACAAAACGTAAATAAATAATCCAGGTCAGGGACACAACAGAAACCAAGCGTATTTAACAGAAAGAGTCCCTGACATGTGACGGGAGAAAACCAATGAACGAAAAGGAACAGTTAATTAACTAAATAAAAACACCCGGGAAGTTAATTAACCGAACTAAACGGGGAAGAAGCGCCGAGCTTCTTACAGAAACTGAAACACCTGTCATTTTAGTGTGGGAGGTTTCGTGGCTAAATTGGACCAGCCTGGTGGAATATCTTCATTTAACCAGTAAGATCAGAGTGTGAAGGTTCAATTAGCAGGGTAAGAGCACAGTTTTGCTGAAAATATTGAAATGCACATCCTGGATGACATACTAGAGTTTAAAATATTGGTTTGATGAACATGAAATGGAAGTTGAACATCTGTTATGACCTGCACAGTCACCAGACCTAAATATTATTGAGCCACTTTGGGGTGTTTTGGAGGAGCGAGTCATGAAACGTTTTCCTCCACCAGCATCACGTGGTGTCCTGGCCACTATCCTGTAAGAAAAATGGCTTAAAATCCCTCTGACCACTTTGCAGGACTTGTATATGTCATTCCCAAGATAAATTGACGCCGTATTGGCCGCAAAAGGAGGCCCTACACCATTCTAATGAATTACTGTGGTCCACCCCTGTATATACATAGTTTACACAATACTGTGTGTTCTCCATTGACAGTAATATGAAGACCAGCGCAGTGAGTCCAGGTGCACCGCTGAAATAGCAATCCACTAAAGTCAGAGCCCCCTGGCTATTATACTGTGAGGTTAACTCTAATTTACGAAATAAATTCAAGAGAAATTGAAGTTTGATTTAAACTCTTCAGCCTGCAATGCTGCAGTTCTTATTGGCTCATTTAGACTCATGATGTCTCATGGTTATAAAATCATTATAATAAGACTCATAATGTGACTATAAGACCAAGATTGTTATATTTAAATATATAAATCTAAAAAAACCGGCTGGCCGGGTGGCTTACTGGTTAGCACGTTCACTTCTCAACGCTGGGGACTCGAATCCCTGGATGGGCCTCCTGGTGAGACCTAAATTGCAATTAGTAACAGTTTGTCCAAAGCTGATTAGAGGACAAGTGTTGGGTTTGCAGAAATACAAAATGACCATAGTCTCGCTGACATGTCCATACTGCATGCACCCTGGTATTTCAGGTGGAATTCAACCCCACTCCCACCCTACTCCAGACACTCTAACCACATGTCCACCGTGAACCAAAACGTTTTATTACTCTGTTCCCTAACAGCACCACCACAGACCTGGTGCCATTACCCTAATAAAACCCTTAACTTGGATTGGCGGCCATACAGATAATAAGACTATACGCAAAATAAGCCTCTATACAACATAGAGGTAGTGTATATAGTAAGGCACTTGGTGTGTCATCTCTTGGCTCAAGGCTAATATGAAACTAATTCTGTAAGGCAAGCTACAAGTTGCACGTCAACAGCAAAGAGGACATCTGACTAAATGTGTCGAATCCCGTAGCACCGCTTTGCTTCCTGAAAACTTTAATAAAGACACAATTTAAAAAAGTTATCTTGCCGAATATGCAAATCAGTGAGTGACTTCAATGAAACGTGCCCTAAAAATGCACAGCACCTGGACATAGAAAGTAGAAATGCTGCAGAGCTCAGTGGTTAGTACTGGTTCAAATCTGGGTCACTGCAGCACAAGGTCGTTCTTTTTGCAGGCAGTTCTTCTTGTGGTTAAGGAGCTAGGCTTGCGACCTGACTGTCCCCAGTTTGATTCCCGGTTCCACCAACTACTATGGCTGAAGTGTCCTTGAGCAAGGCATATAATCCCAAAATGGCTCCCAGAGTGCCATAAACATGGTGCTGTACTCAGTGTGTGTGAGTGTGTGTGTCACTACACCCAAGCGTTAAATGTGGAGGACACACTCCTCTATGTATATACACTGCTCAAAAAAATAAAGGGAACACAAAAATAACACATCCTAGATCTCAATGAATTAAATATTTCAGTTGAA